>OY755235.1:78333615-78640059 GCA_963576725.1 Azorinus chamasolen | reverse complement strand
GGCTATGGAGTATTGGGTTATATATGTTGAACTATGATTATGAATAGATTATTACTAAACAGTTGTTTGAATAGGTCACATTGTTTTTATTACCAATCAATACAATGTTATATAATAATAAAGCTACTGTCGATTCATGCTTTTCTTATAATAGTAGTTGGAAGCTTAAAACAGGCTTAAAGTAAAGCAGAATGCACATCAAGGCATTCCATTTTACTTTCAAACAGCTTTAAGTGGTAATATGTGTTCAACCATAGAAACAGACTGTTGAGTAATGGGTTAAGTATGATGTCATATAATTTTGAAAACATTATGAATAAACAACGAAATATTTCTAATAGCCTAGTAGTTGGTAGCTTAAAACACTGGTTTAAAGTTAAGCAGAATGCACATCAAGGCAATCCATTTTACTGATATTAACCAGCTTTAAATGGTAACCTGCCGCCTGTAAATGTTGATTCATGCTTTTCTATAATGACTGAAGTTTTTTTCCGCCTTTTCAAGAAAAGTCTGAAAAAAAAAATCAGACATTTCATGCAATCCCCAAGTCACAACATTTGTATTACCAATGATTATAATGTCATACATAAAGCTAAAGTCGATTCAGTCATTTCATGAAATGACTGGAGGTGGGGGTTTTTCAGTCATTTCATGAAATGACTGAAATTTTAGGCATTTCGTGAAATGACTACGTGAAACAGTCATTTCACGAAATGACTGAAATTTTCAGGCATTTCATGAAATGACTGATTTCACAGATTGACTGTAACATATATACCGTCCAACTTTTGACCTCGGTAATTTCGAAAACTTGGTTAATTTGACTTATTTTTTTTGTCCGAATATTTCCCTTATTTGTTTATATACTCTCTACAGGAGCCATCTGATCTGGATTTATTCTGTTTGCAAAGGCATTTAAAATGCATGTTTATGGAGTAAAAGGTTATGTGATTACATTAGAGAGGTGTATATTGTACAGCGTCAATGACTCTCAGTACTGGTTGTATCTTGTGTGTTTTTCATACCTGTTGAACAACTTGGTCTCAGTCAAAGTCTGCATAAGTTGGCAGGTGAAGAACTGAAATAGACAAAACAATGTACATGTATTAAATGAGTACATGTAATTGATTGGAATCTTACAATCACTAATATTTTCTTTCTATCCTTAACGCTTTCCCTAGTGAATACTCATGTAAGAAGTAATGACATCATGAATATCTATTAGCTGATTTTTTATAATGGTACATGCACACAGGTCAGATCTATTATAATTTCATAAGCAAACAGAGCAGACACTGATCATATGGCTCCTATAGGAGCCATCTGAGCTGGGTCTTCTCTGTTTACAATGGCATATTTATGGAGTAAAGGGTTAAGTAATTGCTTGGGTTCTTTTAATTATTATTTATACATTTACATGAGTGCTGGGAATGAAATTGCAACAAATAAAATATGGGGAGTACTGTTTTCATTTATTCCATATGAAAACTATTTGTAAGTTGAAACATGTACCACAAATTGAATAATAAATCTTATTACTAATGAAAGTACTTAATCATAATATCAATAATAAAAACATTTGGAATGCAATAGTAAACTAGAAAGGTGTTCCTCAATACACTTGTGCCGCCTGCCTGCGTACAGACCCTCTCCCCACCAATTTTAAACTGGACACAATCGCAATACATGTATACTATACATGTACAGGGTGTCCAAAAAGAAAGTTTACAGTTTCATCCCCTTATAACTTTGTCAAATATTGAACTATATTGGTGAAAAATATATCATTTTAAAGCATACATACTCAAGTTTTTCTTACGCATAAAATTTACGCGCTTTAATATGTAAGGTCGCGACGTTATGACGTCATTCAAAAACTTGTTATTTTCACGATGTGGCGTCTGACGTCGTATTTTTGTCGTGAAAAGTCATTATGAAATTGAAAGTGTTACTGATGTTCAAACGTAGTTTAAATATGCATATTAAAGTGTGAATGTGAGTAGAGTGAACATCTACAGGATGATAAGAAAGTTTGAAGAACGTGGGACAGAAAAAGATTCTCCAAGGTCGGGTCAACCATAGACCAGTAGAAGTAACAAAAATGTTAGCGTGCTCCAATGCATGCTGTAATAAAGTCCTGAAAAATCCCTAAGACGCACATCATCAGAGACCGGTATTTCCAAATCTTTTGGGCATAATATAATACGAAAGGGTTTAGAACTTTTCCCATACAAAATACAAATCATGCAAAGTTGATCCATAACTGATAAAGTGGAAAATAACAATTTGTCGTTGAGCTTCTGACGTCGTCGAGAATTATGCGATGCTTTCCAAAATATTTTTCTGTGGGGCTATCTGAAGTCGTTAGTGTACAACTCAAAAACTAAAGGACACATCTAAGCTCCAGCGAAACATTAGGAGAAAAGTTAAGCAGATCAGTATAGACACATGTGCCAAGGTAATCAACTGTTTCAAAGAAAGTGTGCGAGAAGGGAAACTGCAAATGTGCAGACATCTTGAAAACGTCAAAAACTAACTGAATTGACGTCTTGGACAAAATAAGGAAAAATTAGTAAATTGTCATTTTTCTGAAAGATATATGAGTGTCAATCTTTAAAATGATACCAGCTAAAACTTGTATCTATTGTCTATAAATATGCACATTTTCATCGTTATAACAGCACATTCAGTTATTATACATAGGCACTGAAACTGTAAACTTTCTTTTTGGACACCCTGTATATGGGTATAACATAAATCAACTCTGCAGAAAATCATCAAACCGGAACAGAATAAGATGTGCACAACTAGGCATCATGCTAATCAATCCTATGGAATTTAATGAATATCCAATTAAAGGTTTAGAATAACCCTGCGGACAAAATTTCCATGTTAAAATTTCAAAGTCCCATAACTCTGCAGAAAATGGGAGGCAATAACTCCAATATTATTGAAGCTAGAGTTATGATATTTGTGCATAACACTTCCTTCAGTCATGCTCTTTCCATACATGAATTGTCATTCCTATAGCACCAGTAGAGCAGGAGTTATTGATTGGACAAAACATGTAACAAATGGCAATAACTCTAAAAGTATTGAAGCCAGAGTTATGGCCCTTATACATGCCACTTCCTCTCATCAAGCTCTGTCAATGTATGAAGTTTCAATCAAATGACATTAGCCATGTAGAAGTTATCATCCGGACAACAAAGTGTGAATAATTAACCTTGAACTGTGACCATGACCTTGAATTGTGACTTTGACCTTTGACCCACATGCCTGAATCCTGCTGTCTGAACATCAGCTTGTTAAGGAGAACATTTGTGCAACAGCATTTTGGAATGCTTCCAAGGGTTATACAGATGTGGAGCAGACTTGAAAATTAAGGCTAAAAGATTTGACCTTGAATTGTGACCTTGACCTTTGAAGAATGTGCCTGAATCTTGCTGTCTGCACATTGCCTTGTTATGGAGAACATTTGCGCCATAGCATTTTGAAATCCTTCCAAGGGTTTAAGAGATATGGAGCGGACACAAAGGGTGTGGCTAAAAACATTTGACCTTGAACTGTGACTTTGACCTTTGACCCATGTGCCTGAATTGAACACTCTGCACATCGTCTTGTTGAGTCAAACATTGTGTCAAAGCATTTTGAAATCCTTCCATATTTGTGAGAGATATGGAGCAGACACGAGTGTGACAGACGGACGGACAGACGAACAACTCGACCAAAAACAATATGTCTCCCCATTATAAATGGGGGAGACATAATAACTCAAATATATTGAAAGTTGAGCTATGGACCCTGTGCATGACACTTCCTCTTATCAAGCCTGTTCAATATGTGAAGTTTAAATTTAATGGCATCAGTAGATCATGCACAACTTATTGGCTGGACAACAAAAATGAAACTAGAACTATCACTGAAGGTAATTAATACCCCCACAAACTTGACTGTCACATGAAAAAAGCTTCGTACAATTCAAAGGGGCATAATTCTGTAAGGAAATAGACAAACTGGAAAATTAATCAGCTGGAAAACTATAATTGGATACACATGTCCTCTCTATAACAAAGCATCATGTCAAGATTCATTGGATTCCAGTGAGCAGTTGCTGAGAAACTGCGCGGAAAAAAAGTCAACAGACTGACCGACAGACCAAAATTCAAAGGGACATAACTCTGTAAGGAAATAAATAAACTGTAAAACTATTAATAAATAAACTGTAAAACTATTATTGGATGCACATCTCCTCATCATGATAAAGTATTATGTCAAGTTTCGAAAGATTACAGTCAGCAGTCGCTGAGAAACCGTACGGAATAAAAGTCAACAGACCAAGCAACGCAAAAATTTTAAACAAAGGGGCATAACTCTGTAAGGAAATCACTTAGCTGGAAAATTATAATTGGATGCACATGTCCTATTTATGATAAAGCATCATGTCAAGTTTCATAGAATTCTAGACAGCGGTTACCGAGAAACCGCGCGGAAACAAAAGTCAACAGACCAACCAACACAAAAATTTTAAACAAAGGGGCATAACTCTGTAAGAAAACCGCTGAGCTGGAAAATTATAATTGGAAGCACATGTCCTCTTTATGATAAAGCATCATGTCATGTTTCATTGAATTCTAGTCAGCGGTTACTGAGAAACCGCGAGGAAACAAAAAGTCAACAGACCGACGGACCGACAAGGTGACTCCTATATACCCCCAGCAAACTTTGTTTGTGAGGGTATAAAAAGGGGAATAACTCCAAAAATACTGAAGCTAAAGTTATGGACCTTGCATGACACTTCCTCTCATCAAGCCTGTTCCATATGTGAAGTAGACATCAGTAGAATTGGAATTGTTTGGCCAGACAAGAGAAAATGAAACAAGAGGGCCTGAAAGGCCCTGCCATAACTCACCAGACAATCAGAGGAGAAGATTTTCAAATTTTCACTATGTGTTTCTATAGAAAACTAGCCAGCCCTGGCGAGGGTCAATTTTGACCCAAGGGGCATAATTTATGTAACTTTTGTAGAGGACCTCAAGTGAAGAAAATTTAAGAAAATGAAAATGAAAACATATAACAATGCAAATCTAAAGAAGGGCATGTACAAAAGTATGTATACCCTCTCCCTGGGCAAATTGGTTGAATTTCAGAAAGAACAAGAGATGTTTGTAAAACATGTATACCCCAGACCCCCTGACCTTTGATCTAGTGACCTCAACTATAGAGGTCATCTAGCGGTCATGACTAATCACCACAGCAACTTTGAAGATCCTAAGCCAAACCACTGATCATTTATTGATCTGAAAACATTTCACAAATTAAGGTCATGGTGTACTTGACCTTTGACCTAGTGACCTCAACAACTATAGGGGTCATCTAGTGGTCACGACCAACTACCATAGCAAGTTTGAAGATCCTGAACCAAACATTTGAGCAGTTATTAATTGGAAACCATTTCATCAATTAAGGTCATGATGACCTTGACCTTTGACCTAGTGACCTCAAAATCGATAGGGGTCATCTAGTTGTCATGACCAACAACCACAGCAAGTTTGAAGACCCTATGCCAAACCCTT
This sequence comes from Azorinus chamasolen, assembly GCA_963576725.1. Taxonomy (NCBI): domain Eukaryota; kingdom Metazoa; phylum Mollusca; class Bivalvia; order Cardiida; family Solecurtidae; genus Azorinus; species Azorinus chamasolen. Next base: position 78,634,483 of record OY755235.1, on the reverse strand, counting down.
GAGCAGTTATTGATTGGAAACCAATGTCCAGGAAGCAGCCCTGAGGATCTCATCCAACGGGGCGTGATTGAAATATGCCCAGGAAGTGGATAGGACTAAGACTGAGATCATAGGACCTTCTTCTGAGCAGTGGCCCTTCTGGCCGAAAAGAGATAACATACGCAGGGTATCCGCCACCCGTTGTGGGAGAGATCCTGATCGTGTTGGAGTCCGTAAGGAAATTCGGTCCCACAAAGATGAAATCTTTCGATGGGATGAGATCCGATTTCTCCGGATTCAGTACTAGTTCCAACTGAGACAATACCTCCCAGCTGTAATGGAGGTTAAGAAGAAGAGAATGACGAAGCAGCCAACTGTCGGCGTACTGAATCAGAGTGACACCAATCTGCTGGTGATAGGCCGCTACGACCAACCCCCATGGGTTTGGCGAAATCTCTGGGGCCGTAATGAGGCCAAACGGCAATGTCCGGGACTAGTAAACAGTACCCAAGACAGAAGCGCAATTGGTGTCTGTCTGCTGGGTGAAATGGGAGATGAAAATATGCATCAGAGAAATCCATGGAAATGCCCCATTGGTCTGGTTTGATAGCTAGCCGAATGGAAGCAATGGTCTCCATCTTGAAAGATTCGACATACTTGTTTACAGTAGAAAGGTTGATGATTGGTCAAATTGCGCCATTTTTCTTTGGAACTTGAAATAGACGGCTGTAAAAGCCCACAGTACCCTTTCTACTGCCCCTTTTGCGAGAAGCCAGGATCCAGAGTCCGGTGTGTTCGCATGATCCGACGACTGATGAATAGGGACCCAGGAAATAGGAGGCTGCCGAACCAGAGGGATATGATAACCTGCCTCTACAATAGAGAGGGATCAAGCAGAAAGAGCTAGTTCCTAGAGCTGATGACTCGACGGACCAGAACCCCTAGGGTCGGAGCGGGGACAGCTCTGGGCCGACTGCTCCGAGGTGGGGGAACAGGGACAGTCTAATGCGGCTCTTGGCCGAACCGCACTGAAGGGGAGAATATGGCTTGTTCTTAAGACCATGTTTCTCCTGGGGCTTAGAAAGGCCCTTAGAAGGTTTGCACATAGCCACGGGGACTTTGGGGTTCTTCCAAGGAGAAGGGCAAGATACCGGAGAACTCCTTGGAGAAGTCTTGTCCGCCTGTTCCTTCTCCTTAATTTTGCCTCCGAAAATAAGCTCCGAGATAAATTGACCCACCCGAAATTCAACCTTGGAGGTGTCTTGCAAGGGCAGAGGCGGACTAAAGGCCCAGCTGGTAGGAAAGGCGCTTGGTAACTTCAGAGGAAGGAGACTCTGAAGCTAGCTCTTCTGATAGAGCAGCAGCTAAAAGGTCTATGTTGGAAGCAACTCCCATTCGCTGTCTCTGGCGAAACTCCTACGGCTTGAGTAGAGACGAGGCCCCGGGGCTGTTGGCATCCAGCAAGGGGATCCGGTCAAATAGCCCAGGGTGGCTGTCAGAAGAGGCTGGAGGCCTGAGAGATGAGGAAGGAGCCATGGATCTCGAAACATGGTCCAACCGACTGCATGCCTGAAATTGAAATCTTCATCCTGGTCTGCCAGGTCTAGACGGGGAGAGACTGCAGGTCTAGACTGGGGAGAGACTCCCGAGACTTGGAGATTCGGAAGCTCTCCCTGTTCAGAGTAGCTCAAAGGACAATAGCGAGCCCCGGTGAGTTGGCTTAGGGTGCCTAGGGCATATGGAAGGCGGGAGGAAGGCGAAAACAGTCCTCCAACGCCTTATCAAAAGCGAACGATGACGGCTCAGATTCGTCGACGACCGACGACTGAGCCTCCTCTAGGTCCGACGCTCCAGTTGTATCCGACTCCCCGAAAATAGGATTGTCCCTATGAGCCATTATTTACAGGACTTCTTGTTCCCCCACAGACTACACCCTGGTGACTGTCGATGACAGCGTTACCCGGAGAGGAGGTCCTCCTACAGGCTCTGAAGAGTGGACTGTGAGTGGGCAAGGAAGAGGACTGTCGCTCCCTGAGTCGAACTTACCACATGTCCTGACCGGTATGGAGGCCAGATAGGCTGTTGGGGTGGGGTGGGGGGTAGGGGAATTGGGACCACCGAGGGGGGGCAAGACCCTGCTAGTTGGGCTGCCAGCAAGGCACATCCTGCTGGTTCCAGCAGTGAGTACCGGCTAGCGAGATCGTCCAGCCGGCGACTCTGAAGAAGAAGAACGATATCGATATAATATCCCATTTCAGTTTGGGGTGGGGTGGGGATATAAAGCACAGAAACAGACACAATAGTAGTTTGTTTTTAAACAGGGATAATTATGCGCAAAGAGAATGTTGTTGTTATTATCATGTGCAAATTTACTTTGTCATTCATCTTAAAACCACTTATTGACAAAGTAGCATTTGTTACATTTTGTGGGGCGATTTTACCCCGCCAACTTTCATTGCTATACTGAATCAAATAAATAAATGACCTGACACCATTTATGTGTCATTTGAAAACGTTTTATATGAAAAATGAATACACATAACATACTCATTTGCTGAATAAGGTCATTTTTTTATTTGAAGCATTTTTTAGATTCTCATTAATATTCATGAATATGGAAATGAGCACAATTGCAGTTTGTTCTCAAACTGCGACAATTTTGTGCATAGAGAACGTTGTTGTAATCATCATAAACAAATTTACTTTGTCATTTATATTAAAACCAATTATTGACAAATAGCATTTTTAAAATTTTTGGGGGTCATTTTCCCCACCCAATTTCTTTGCCATACCGAAGCAATACTGTGTATCTATGGAACACAAAATGAATAAATAAATGACCTGACAGCAGTTATGTGTGATTTGAAACCTTTTAATATGAAAAATGATTAAACATAACATACTCGTTTGCTAAAAAAGGTCATTTTTTAAATTTAAGCATTTTTTAGATTCTCATTAATATTCATGAATATGCAAATGAGCAAGAAAGCAGTTTGTTCTCAAACTGGGACAATTTTGTGCGTAGAGAACGTTGTTGTAATTATCATGTGCAAATTTATTTTGTCATTCATCTTAAAACCACTGATTGACAAAATAGCATTTTTGACATTTTGTGGGGTCATTTTACCCCACCCACTTTCTTTGCTATACTGACTCAATACTGTGTATCTATGGAACAGAAAATGACCTGACATCATTTATGTGCCATTTGGAACCTTTTAAATTAAAAACTGAATAATCATAACACACTTGTTTGCTAAATAAGGTTATTTTTTAACAATTTAAGCAGTTTGTTTCAGATTCTCATTAATATTCATGAATATGCAAATGAGCAAATTATGAATAAAAGACTCCTGGCATGTGATAAATATATTGATATTATTTTAAAACTATTTTGGATGTTTTATAAACAAAATAAATTATGTTTCTGCATCTTTATGACGCTAATGCTGAAACTTCGAAATATTGGCGGTTGCCATAGAAACGCGCGGACCGTTTGCTTATCCAGCATCCAAAACTTGTCCAACAACCGGAACTTGTTAACATATACCCTAATCTTTAAGAAAATATAGGTGTACTAAAATCCCGCTAGGGGGCGAGTTTCGATTATGGGCCCTTGGCCTACTAGTGACGTCAAAAACAATAGGGGTCATCTACTTGTCATGACCAACCACCACAGCAAGTTTGAAGATTCTAGGCCAAGTCGTTTATTAGTTATCGTTCGGAAACCATCGATCTACCGACCGACAGATCGACCGACCGACATGTGCAAAGCAATATACCCCCATTTTTTCAAAAGGGGGGTATAAAAATAGACACCAGCACATGTTTATAAATAGCCACTTGTAAGTCAGCTTTGAAAAACTTGCTACCCCTGGGGTGGGGCCAATTTTGACCCTAGGGGCATGATTTATATAACTTTTGTAGAAGACCTGAACATGATGCTATGTGCCAAATATGAAAGCTATGAACCATCCAGTTTCAGAGGAGAAGATTTTCAAAGTTCACTATATGTTTCTATTGAAAACTGCCCACCCATGGGGCGGGGCCAATTTTGACCCCTGGGCCATAATTTATATAACTTTTGAAGAGGACCTAAACATGATGCTTTGTGCCAAATATGAAAGCTAAGAACCTTCAAGTTTTAGAGGAGAAGATTTTCAAAGTTTTCACTTTATGTTTCTACTGAAAACAAGGCAACCCTGGGGTGGGGCCAATTTTGAACCCAGGGCCATGATTTATATAACTTTTGTAGAGGGCCTACAGATGATGCTATGTGCCAAAGATGAAAGCTGAGACCCCTGTAGATTCAGAGGAGAAGATTTTTAAAAGTTCAAATTGTTGACGACGGACGACTCACGCCGACGGACGACGGACATCAGGTGATCACAAAAGCTCACCCTGAGCACTTTGTGCTCTGGTGAGCTAAAAAGGGGAATAACTCCAAAAATACTGAAGCTAGAGTTATGGACCTTGTGCATGACACTTCTTCTCATCATGCCTGTTCCATGTGTGAAGTTTGAATTCAATGGTATCAGTAGAATAGGAGATACAGGCCGGACAAGAAGTGTGACAACGACAACGACGATTACGGACAAACTGATCCCTATGTGTCTGCCATGCTATGCAAGCGACACAAAAATAGGGTTTTTTTGCATAAAGTTTAGCAGCATTTTACACTTTTAAAGTTTTAGACAAATTTATGATAATTTAACCCAACAGTATTGATCCAGACGACAAATTTATGATAATTTAACCCAACAGTTTTGATCCAGATGAGGCCCAAGCTAAAATATAGATTGGATTCTACCTTTTTTGGCAAGGCCAAACATATACCGGTATGCCATTATAAAATATTCATCAAATTGATATTCATGACGACATTATTTTTTACATAAATATTCATGAGAAAAAGGGTTTAAGGACAAGGTTGGTGCTTATTGCAGAACAAATATAATGCAGGAAGATCATATGTGAGTTTCCTGCAAATCATCCACCCTGCATTAACCCTTTCCTTGTTGAATATTCAAGTAAGAAATAATGACATCCTGAATATTTATTAAAGTTTTTTATAACATAACTCGTGGCTTCAGCGTGACGTAACACTATCATTTATTTTTTGATAATCATGGGCATATATTCACTAGTGAATAACATTCGAACGACCGAATGACATTCGAACGATTCATACGCGCTGTCAAAACAAACAAACTGGCGGACGGTGGTCGACCTACCTGTCCACGATTGAGTCACGATAGATGGCAAAGGATTGTTGGCACTTGCGCCTTAATTTCGATAAAATAATACAAATTGTAATAGCTGTCAGGAATCATATACAAAATGTATGCCAAAAAAGACCTACCAGCTACTTTGACCCATACAATCCATTCTACATTTAAAATGCCTCCTCAACTTTGCATTTTCTTCACAGCATGTCCTTTTGTTTATGCAGATTTCTACTCATACAAATATCTCATCAATCAACAACTATAGCCATCTGAATCCAGCACAGCACAAACATATTTCAAATATGCTATACTCACTAACTCAGCTGATCGCGAAAATCTTCCTCCTGTTCCAACACATTTTATGCAGCAGTTCGTACTGAATCTTTTGTCCATTTCAAACATTTTCACTGAACTTGAATCGAGATTTTTTTCTCGGTGGAAATGTCCATGTCCATGTGTATACATACAACACTAATGAAGGGCTTAATATACCAAAACGAAGGCGCATTTCGAATCCCATTGATGTCAACAGTGAGTGTCGGACGTGTTGGCGACTGTATGTGGGTCTTCATGTAAATGGCGCGCTTTACATAGACACATGTTGTGTACAATGACGTCATAATGTGACGTGTTTGTAACTATGTATGTCAAAACTGTAACTCAAAATTTATTTTGACGTGTTTCTGTATGTTTTTGTATCATAAACTATCACAGTTAAATTGAATACCAGAGAGGTCTGAATTAGATCCTGGTTGATATGACAGTAAGTAAAAAAAAAATTTGGAAAATTTGGACCTACTTTGTCCCAGTTACCTAGCGAACCTAATAACACCTTTCATTCATCATTTCTATATGTAAGGAGAATTTATAACAATCCACGTTACTGCTGAAATATTGGCTGCAAATAACATTTGTGTGTGTTATGTTATAAATAGGATCTTGCATTCGTGTTCATGATTATTGGATTTATTAAATTCGTCTTTTTAAAACGATAAAAAAACTCGCTAAAGCTCGTTTTTTATCGTTTTAAAAAGACTCATTTAATAAATCCAATAATCAAGAACACTCATGTAAGATCCTCTATATAATGGCAAATGTACACAGGATTTTCTTTTGTATTGGTAGAAACTGTAGAATCAGATCTATTATTATTTTATATGCAAACAGAGCAGACCCTGATCAGATGGCTCCTTCTGTAGAAGCCATCTAATCTAGGCCTACTCCATTTCAAAAGGTGTGAAAAGGCATTTATCCTACCACCTACAAGTTTCTAGCTATCCAATTGGTTAAATGATGTGAAAGCCGTGTATTTTCCATCCACTGCCTTCAGCAACCTAAACCATTTGGCGGTAAACATGATGTCGTTGGCGGTATACATGACATCGTTGGCGGTAAACATGACATCACACAATGATATTCAGAAAATGATGATGTCATGTTACCATCTTCAATGACTGCGGTCGCCTTAAATCTATTTCGTCAAAAATATGTCTTTGAAAGTAGAAGGAAGTATGTTTTGAAATCTTAGCTAGAAGACATTTTCTATATAGTATTGTACAAAAGTTTCAAACAGTAACCCTTTCTTTCATATATAAACACTTTTTCACGCAGGAGCCGTCTGCTCTGTTTTCTAATGGAATTTGATAGTTCTGTTTCCTTACTATCTAAAATGGCTACAATGTTCCACCTTCCATATTTCATTATAACTGTTTTGTCCATGAATATTCTGTAGGTATTGAACTTTGGAATAAACATTGAACAGGGAAAAGGTTAACATAGAACAGGGAAAAGGTTAACATAGAACAGGAAAAGGTTAACATAGAACAGGGAAAGGGTAAACATAGAACAGGGAAGGGTTAACATAGAACAGGGAAGGGTTAACCCTTTGTATGTGAGAAACAAGTATACATGCATTTGCAAACAATGTACACTCAAATCAGAAGGTGCCAGAGGGGTTGAATCTTTTGTCATTCAAAACCCTCAAGGAAACTTAAGCCTTTTATACTGAATAGACACTAGCAATTATCACTGATGGACGATTCTACCTCAAACTATCTGCGTGCTAAAGAATAAATATGACGCTGATCAGTAACTTACTTTCTGCTGGCCTTGTTGCAGTAATGGGCAGGCAATCATGTTGATAGCCAGAGTGGTCTCCGCCGACCAGCGTATGATCTGCAGACTTTCATGGCAGGAACATCGTAACAACAAAGTGGTAAGCCATGATGTATGTAACAAAGGCAAGTCTGAAAACAGATCCATAGAGACACCTTTTAATGCCTTTGAAAAGAAAGTAGACCCAGATCAGACCCCTCCTGTAGAGCCAGTCTGACCAGGGTCTACTCCGTTTGCTTATGAAATAAAACAGATCCGATTCTACAGTTTCTTCCAAAACCAAAAAAGCCAGTGCTCTTACATCATTATAAAAGTTCAGCTAATATATATTCATGATGCAATTACCAGTATTAAACTGTTTTTAACCTTTTACTCCATAAATACGCCATTCTACGCCTCTGCAAACAAAGTACATTGTAGACCCAGATCAGACAGCTCCTGTAGGAGTCATCTGATCAGGGTCTACTCTGTTTGCTTATAAAATAATATAGAAATGGTTCTACAGTTTCTGCCATGACCAAAATTTCCTGTGTCCATGTGCTATTATAACACATAAATCTAATTAATATTCATGACATCATTATTTCTTACATGAATATTCATGGAGGAAAGGGTGAAACTGAAGAATGCTCCTTTTATTTCTCTACTAAACCCTATGTTGTGGCCATTCCTAAGACAAACTTCTTCAAGATGATTGTAAAGAGTGGTCACAACATAGGGTTTGGTGTCGAATTGACAATTTTATTATTCAAATACTATAAGGTCTGAAAAAATGAAGTTAAGCACATTGAGATCTATGCGGCATAGGTTTGATTTTCCTGGCAATATGTAAGCTATGTAAGCACCGATTTTTGATTTGGGGGTTGAAGCCAGCCAGCTATTCTGCCTTTATCTCAAAGATAAATGAGCCCCGTTGTATAAGATAATACTAAGCATGACACAAAACTACTAACAAACAAACCATTTGTGTAAGGTAATATGGGGGGGGGGGGGTCCTTCCCGACCCCCCCCCCCCCAGTCATACCTATGACGGGGAGAATAAACGAGCACTTTGATTTGGTGTCTCAAAAAACACAAGATGTGTTTGTGAAACACTTTGCCCCAGGTCAATTGACCTTTGACCCTGAAGGATGACCTTGACATGTCACTCCTCAAAATATGCAGCTTCATGGGATACACATGCATGCCAAATATCAAGTCTCTATCTCTAATGGTTTAAAAGTTATGGCTAATGTTAAAGTCGGTGATTTGACATAATTTATATATTTGACCTCTGACCTTGAAGGATGACCTTGACATGTCACCCCTCAAATGTGCGGCTTTATGAGATACATATACATGCCAAATATCAAGTCTCTATCTGTACTGGCTCAAAAGTTATGACCAATGTTAAAGTTGGTGACAAACAAATGGACAAACAGACAGGGAAAAAACAATATCCCCCCCCCCCCCCCCCCGGATCTGATCTGGAGAGCATATAAAAAGAACAATGGACAATGCAAACAGTATACAGTATTGACCCTGATGACTGCTGTAGTTGATGGCATTTGCTTACGATTCCTGTTTGAATATTATTTTTTATAAACATTAAAACAGAAAAGTACAAATACTCTACCTTCATTTGAATTCATGACTGCAGCTTGAACCAATGAGCTCATCCTGGACAGCAATGGCTTGATTACATGGACCTACAGCATGACAAAGTAATTATCAGCAACCTTTTGAATGGACCTATAGCAAGTCAAAGTAGTTAGCGGTAACCTTTTGAATGGGACCTATAGCAAGTCAAAGTAATTATCAGTAACCTTTTGAATGGATGGACCTACAGCAAGTCAAAGTAAGTAACCTTTTGAAGTCAGTATGGATAACCTTTTGAATGGACCTATAGCAAGTCATAGTAATTATCAGTAACCTTTGGGTGGACCTACAGCAAGTCAAAGTAATTATCAGTAACATTTTGGATAGACCTACAGCAAGTCAAAGTAATTTATCGGTAACCTTTTGAATGGACCTATAGCAAGTCAAAGTAATTATCGGTAAACTTTTGGATTGACCTAGAGCAAGTCAAAGTAATTATTGGTAACCATTTGAATGGACAGAGAGCAAGTCAAAGAAATTATCGGTAACCTTTTGAATTGACCTACAGAAAGTCAAAGTAATTATCTATAGGTAAACTTTTGGATTGACCTATAGATCACAAGTAAAAGTACAGGGTACTAAATTATCAGTAACTTTTGGATGGACCTACAGCAAGTCAAAGTAATTATCAGTAACCTTTAGGATGGACCTACAGCAAGTCAAAGTTATTATCAGTATCCTTTTGAATGGACCTACAGCAAGTCCAAGTAATTATCAGTAACCTTTCGAATAGACCTATAGCAAGTCAAAATAATTATTGGTAACCTTTTGGATGGACCTATAGCAAGTCAAAGTAAGTAACCTTTTGGATGGACCTGCAGCAAGTCAAAGTTATTATCAGTATCCTTTTGGATGGACCTATAGCAAGTCAAAGTAATTATCGGTAACCTTTTGAATGGACCTATAGCAAGTCAAAGTAAGTAACCTTTTGAATTGACCTACAGCAAGTCAAAGTAATTATTGGTAACCTTTTGAATGGACCTATAGCAAGTCCAAGTAATTATCAGTAACCTTTTGAATAGACCTATAGCAAGTCAAAATAATTATTGGTAACCTATTGGATGGACCTATAGCAAGTCAAAGTAAGTAACCTTTTGGATGGACCTATAGCAAATCAAAGTAATTATTGGTAACCTTTTGAATGGACCTACAGCAAGTCAAAATAATTATTGGTAACCTTTTGAATGGACCTACAACAAGACAAAGCATAACTACAAGTATTTTAACCCTTTCCTTCATATTTATAAGTGCTTTTTCACATGTATGCAAACAGAACAGACCCAGATCAGACGGCTCCTATAGGAGCTGCCTGATCAGGGTCTGTTCTGTTTCACCGTTTGTTTTTGAAATTATAATAGATCTGATACTACAGTTTGTACCAATCCAATACCAAAATTGCCATTATAAAAAATCTGCAAATAAATACTCAGCATGTCATTATTTCTAACGTGAATATTCAACAGGAAAGGGGTTAAATCAGAAAGTATATGATAAAAAATAATAAATTAAACTTTATATCACTTATTCCTTTAATTCACAAAAACGACTTTTAACACCTTTGGAATTATATAGATCAGATTCCATTGTTTCTGCCATTGCAAAAATTCCCTATGTTCATGTGCTATTTTAAGAATTAAGAAAGTGTTTCTTTCATGAAGTAAAGGGTTGTTAGAGACCATTAATAAGATGTCTAATTGTGGTAGATTAATGCAAGGGAAAAGTTATGCAGAAAAAAACTAGCACTGGAGCATTCAGCCCTGCGTTGAGCTACCACATGTTTTTAAGACTCCTACGTTTACCCCATTCCCTCATGTTCTATATTTAGACCCAACCTCTTTGAATAAATCTGCCGAAAAGGAGCATTTACTAGAGGAAAGGAACATGTTAGAATTGTGTAGTTATGAAACCATTGTGATAAATAGAGCATTTGCTCCTATGAAGCAAATCCTCTTTTTAATATCACAATCATGGTTTCAAATCTAGGTCTTCTCTGACTGTTTGAAAAGGTATGAAAAGGTGTTTATAAATATGAAGTATAGGGTTAATCAGTATGTGTTCACTTAAAACTGCTTTTACTGTATTGTACCTGTTTCTCTTCTAAAACTTCAGCCAAAAGCATGAAATCTTCCCAGGTCTTTGCCAACTCCAACTTTCTTTCTTTGGCCCACCAGAATACTGGAAACTTGGATGCGGTTTTAATGGTGGCATCTGTTTTTTCACATATGTCTACGATCCTCTTGACTAGATACAGTGATCGTTTTCTTGTTAATGAATTCCTGCTGAGCAGTCCTTGCTGTAGAATTATCCACAGTTGTTCATCTTTAACAATATCAGTTTGTTCATCAGTTTTCCTATGCACTGGAAAAAAACAGTTAGCAAGACCACACAACAAAATATAATGCTTCATTTCTTCCTTTCCCTCCTCTGAAAATTTTTGAATGCACTGCCACAATTCTTGCAAATATATTTTTTTATTTTCTCCCTCTATTTCTATCAGTTTAAGCATGACTGGTATACAAGTTGTACCAAGAAAATCATTGGAAACAAATTCCATGGCTATTTTAACTCCTTGAAATAAGACCCTTAGCATCGACTTAACATTCAAATCTAGACCATCATATTCATTTCCACAAATATTACCTAGCACATGTCTGAGGAGTTCTAAAGATGTTTGTATATCCAATGTTTTTACCACAGCAACCTCATCTGTGCCACTTGAATTCTTTTTTAAGAACATGTCAACACTTCTCTGAACATTTTCAAGCACACTTATCAATATATTTGTATGTTTAAGTACACAGATAGCCACTAAATGGCATAAAGACCCTAGCAGCATAACCACATCTTTCCGATTATCAAAGGTAGGACAAACATTATGCAGCAACAGTTGACATACTTTCTCTGCATCACTTGCCATTTGAACCAAACTCTTGTCATTATCTGACTGAGGTTTCTGATGTGAACACTTCAATAAATTCTTTATCAGAAGCAGCTCTTTGCAGTAAGTTGGTATGTCTGCGTAGTTGAAACCAGAGTCTAATCTGGCCAACACTGTCTTGTTGATGCTACCAGCACATTCCAGCAAATTCACATTGGAATGATCCAGGAGCTGGTATAGGACAGAGCCTTCCTCCATCTTCAGAAGCTGCTTAGAGCACCCTGAAACATATACCATAAGCAAATTCACTAAATTGATATCCCTCGCCAAAAAAGTTATTGACTAGGACATTTGTGGGGCCGCATTTCTTTACAGTACTCAACATTTACAGAAAGTTTCATTGAAAAAGTCCAAACGCTTTCTGAGATATGACTTAGATGGAAAAAAAGGACTTAGATGGAAAAAAAGGTTAAGTATTTCACAAAGGACCATAACTCTGTTGTTCCAAGTTCATTATGAGTGCCACTTGCAGGGTGGCATTTCCTTATGGTTCTAAACATGCACACTAAGTTTCATACGAAAACTCCGAATCGTTTCAGAAAAATGACTCCAAACAGAAAAAAAGTTTATAAATGGCAATGGATTGTAACTCGGGTGTTCGATGGTCAATATAATTGATACTTGTAGGACGGCATTTCCTTATGATACTGAACATTTACACAAACTTTCATGTATAAGTGTATACAAACGTGGCTCCGAACACAAAAAAATGTTACGTTTTTGGGAAACAAAGGGCCATCAATCTGGTAATACTTGCTGGGCCTTATTTGCTTACACAAGCTTTCGTAGAAAAACTCTAAACAGTTTCTGACAAATGGCTCTCGAAAAACAAAGGGCCATAAATCTGGTGTTCCATAGTCAAAATGTATGATACTTGCAGGACAAATGTCCTTATGCTACTTAACATTTACAGTTTCATAGGCCACATGTTCATATGCTACCGAACAATTTCACAATGTTTCATAGAAAAACAAATGCTTCTATCTATCTATCTTCTTGAGATTAGACGGACAATAATTCCAATATCAGTGTATGTGATACTTGCAGGCTAGCTCACATACTGTTATGGTTCTTAATGAAAATTTCCAAACCAATTCTGAGATATCATTGCGTGACACACATGCACCCAGACGCATGCAGTTTCATGGAATTCTTGCCCAACGTGAATCTGTAAAGCGTAACACTTGTGTGTACATGTCATTTTGTTATTAAAAGTGTCACAAAATTCGTTTTTGTTTCTTATTAAGGTTGCATGATAAAAGAATTACAAGGTAGTCTAAGTAGCTTAGAAATGGTGAAAATGTCCAAAATCTTTGGGAAACTTTTAAGAAGCACCTATTTGGATCAATGAACGAAAACATACCTAGTAAAGAAATAAGAGCTAGGAATAATGTACCTTGGATAAGAAGAAGGGAACAAAGGATGATTAAAAAGAAGCAGAGACTTTATAACCAAGCCCGCAAAACAAAGAAATGGTCGAACTACAGAGCATTCCAGAAGGAGTGCAAAAGGCACATGCGCAGGGCAGAGCAGGACTATATCAACTCAAACATCATGGAAGGTTTAGAAAATAATAACACTAAACCATTCTGGAAATACGTAAAATCGAAACGGCAAGATGCAGGAGGCATTGCTCCACTAAAAGAAGGGGCATCACTGGTGTCAGAGAGTAAGGGGAAGGCAGACATCCTATTAAGACAATTTAAGTCAGTGTTTACGAAATCTTCAAACCGAGATCTCCCTTACATGGACATGAAAACAGAAGATACAGTCAAACCGATAAAAATAGATCAAAATGGCTTGCAGAAATTATTGGAAAAGGTCAACCCATCTAAAGCATCAGGCCCTGACAACATACCGAACCGCATTCTTAAAGAATGTGCAGTACACCTAGCTCCGATCCTGAAAATCATAATGCAGGCTTCGATAGACACTGGTGAACTCCCAAATGATTGGAGAGCAGCAAATGTCTCCAGTATTTTCTAAAAAGGAGACAAGCATCTTGCCGAAAACTACAGACCAGTTTCTTTAACATCTGTTGTGAGCAAAATCTTGGAACACATAATATGTAGACACCTCATGACACACTTGGAAAGCAACGGAATCCTCACAAGTCTAAACCATGGATTCCGAACAGGCTACTCCTGTGAGACACAGCTCTTGACAACACTGAACGACCTCCTCCAAGAACATGACAGGGGGCACCAAACAGATGTCGCTATTCTAGATTTTTCCAAAGCCTTCGACACTGTACCACACGATAAACTCTTGCACAAATTACACCACTATGGAATCCAAGGGAGTATCCATACCTGGCTGGCAAACTTCCTAACAACCCGCACAATGCGAACCATAGTAGAAGGCCGACAGTCAGACGAAACATCGGTGGACTCCGGAGTGCCCCAAGGAACTGTTCTTGGCCCGATCCTGTTTCTCTGCCACATAAATGACCTTCCAGACTGTGTAGGATCATCGGTACGACTATTTGCAGACAACTGCCTACTTTACCGAACCATCAGGAGTAGTAAAGATCAAGAGAAACTTCAGTCAGATTTAGCAAACCTGGAAACATGGGCAATTAAATGGGGTATGCGATTCAACGCCAAGAAATGTTACATCCTCTCCATAAACCAGAAGATATCCAAATTCTACCAACTAAACAGCCATATCCTACAAGAGGTACAAGATAATCCGTATCTAGGCATACAGATATCCAAAGACCTCAAGTGGAGTGTGCACATAAACAATTTATGTAGAAAAGCCAACGCTACACTTGGATTCTTAAGACGGAACCTGAGAAACGTTCCTGAAAAATGCAGGAAAACGGCATACATTTCAGTAGTAAGATCTATCATGGAGTATGGCGCAACCATCTGGAATCCTTACCTCAAAGGGGACATAGACAAACTGGAAAGAATTCAGAACTGTGCAGTCAGATTCATAAAAAAGAACTATAGAGACAGAGAGACAGGAGCAGTCACAAGAATGAGAGAACAACTGGGGTTGGAGACCCTTTAAGACAGGAGACTAAGCCTTCGTCTAATACTTATGTATAAGGTAGTTGAGGGCTTGGTACCTGCTCTACCGACATCCACATTCACAAAGCCGGCAAAACCGAGAAGAAACATCAAAGCTACCAAGTTTAAAGACTGCGATACAAGAAATATAATAGAAAACCAAGTATGCAATAACTCAAGAGGGTTGGCAGTCCCAAATGGCAAGACCCCTCAGTACAGAAATTCATTTTTTGTAGACACTACGGTGCAATGGAACAAACTGCCTGACAGCATAGTGCATGCTGATTCCGTAGAGGCTTTCAAGACAGCCCTACGAGATCATCGCCAATTATAGTGGCGTCTCTTCTCACCCGTCGTGTAAAAGCCTTAATAGGATTCTACGACGTATAGATACAGATACAGATACAGATAGCTTCAATCGGTTGGGATTTATATTGGGTTCGTAGCTAAAAAAAAAAAATGAAAGTTCGCCAACGCATGCTTTCATTTTTCTTTTTCCACACTCCTCAATAAACCCCAATAGTGCGAAGCTAACACTTTTATGTAATGGAAATACTTATTTCTAAATTGATAAAGATTATGTGCAAAGAATGGTTGAAGCTGAAACCTTGTCAGATGTTACAAATTAACACATCAAAAGAAGTAAAGTTTGCTTCTGCAACGTGACGGAGGAGTATTGCTCTGTGTTAATTTTATAATAATGTCTGTTTTTCATACACCGTCGGTGTTACGGTATGACTAAAATATTTACCGTTTTCGCAATGGGGGAAAAACTGCAGAATAGTGGTCAGCGAATTAGTCCTGATCCCGGTTTAAGGCTGTCGTCAAAATCGCAAGTGTTTGGAGACTACGCAGGTAAAAAACATATTTTATAACTTTGTAAGTTTTGGAATACGTATACTCTTTTATTAACAACCAAGATATATGTATTTTCTTGTTTTGCCACAAGACCAAAAAAAGAAGATAACTATATCGCTCTTGATTGAGAGTTTAACAGACCAACAACAATATATAAATGAATAATGAGTAGGATTTCCCAAGAATGCATTTTTTTCTCCTTGAGTGACACTGATACTATTGATGATTTAGATAATATTTTACTCATATTGGATTCAGTAGGGTTAGGATGAAATGAATGATGTTTGATTTCTGGTTCTGCATTACATTCTAGTGTTACGAAGTAGCAACCACATGCTAGGAGTACAACGGTTGGGGTGACGGTCGTTTCGTCAAACTGCCAGTTCATCAAAAAGGCGATACAGTACAAAAGGGGTTGTCGTTTCGTCAAAAAGGATTATATAGAGAATTGATTTATATATCGCCTTTTTGACGAACTGGCAGTTTGACGAAATGACTTATATTAGTAGATCTATTAACATTAGTATTGATCTAGATACTTTATGCACGCAACAGGCCAAATCGTTTGGGACTAGATCAAATATATATCAAAAATAATTAATTAGAGAAGAATGCGACAGTGCTGTATACGCTACGGGCGAATTCGTGATAACCGTTTCAAATAGTTTGGGACTAGATCAGATATGGATCGGAACTGTATGTTTTTTAGTGATTAATAAACTACGAAATAATTAATTAGTAAAGAATGTACCGTATACGCTACGGGCGAATTCGTGATTACCGTTTCAAATAGTTTAGGACTAGATCAGATATGGATCGGAACTGTATGTTTTTTTAGTGATTAATAAACTCCGAAATAATTAATGAGTGAAGAATGCGACATTAAATACTTGACGAAAAGTTATTAACCTGGATCCAAATCCAAACTGTTTGCAAATGACGGACAAATCAAATGTGATCAAGATATTAAGTTTGCGATATTATTAATTGCTTGACGAAAAGTTATTAACCTGGATCCAAACTGTTTGCAAATGACGGACAAATAAATGTGATCAAGGTATTAAGTTAACGAAATAATAATTAAATGCTTGACGAAATGTTATTAACCTGGATCCAAACTGTTTGCAAATGACGGACAAATAAATGTGATCAAGGTATTAAGTTAACGAAATAATAATTAAATACTTGACGAAAAGTTATTAACCTGGATCCAAACTGTTTGCAAATGACGGACAAATAAATGTGATCAAGGTATTAAGTTAACGAAATAATAATTAAATGCTTGACGAAAAGTTACTTACCTGTTTTGCAAACTCTGTGTTGCCATCCTTCACAGCCGTCGCAGCATATAGCATGCATGCGCTCTGTAACCTTTCGAGTACAGCTGATGCAGTAGTAGTCCGACATTCTGACTGTTTGATGCCCATCTCCGATCCACACATTTTATATACATGCAGACTATAGAATTTGTCAGTTTTCTGCTAATTATCCTAATTAAAGTATATCAATATGCCGAAAAGGGCACATTAAAGTGATCACGCAAGAGTTTCACTAGCGGTGCGGATTGATTAGAAAGGGGATTAACCTTAATTACACAATCTTAAAGTGTTGATAACAGATTGTGCCGCCGAACCAGTGTCGCTGATTGCATGGTTTGTAGGTGTGAAAACGCAATTCGACTAACACATGTAATTTGTTCACACTTATAAAGTAATTGATATTTGTTGCTTTACAGATATTGCTTGTTAAAACTTTCAAACATTTTAATCAACTAATCGGTATCAAGATTCATCTTTAAACTTTGTATATTACAAATTTTAAGTGTTGTCCTATCATTTCCAAACTCGGTAGTTCCGCATTTGCAAAAATCTGTTTTTTGTTCGAGAATTACTCATAACCCTATATATTTCGGGGATCAGTTTTTTTTTCTGGTTTAGCGGTTTCTTAATTCATCAAAATAACTTAGATAATTCACACAGATTTATTGAAATACTATTCATATATATCAGGTAATATATCCTTTTTGACGAAACGTCTTTCGTCAAAACTATATATCGCCTTTTTGACGAACTGGCAGTTTGACGAAACGACCGTAATTCCAACGGTTGCCCTAGATTAGGTCTACTACTCCTACTTCTATGTTTTAGTGACCACTTTCACATACATGTGATAATTTTTCCTAGGCAAAGAGGGAGATTAGCTTTTCAAAGGAGGGAGATTGGGTGTCAAAGAGGGAAATTTATGCGGATGAATTTTTTTTTAGTTATTTGTAGGTATGATAGGCCAGAGACCTATATTTCTCTGAATAGGCAAATATGGAGCTAAAAGTTTGCAAGAAAAGACCCCCCCCCCCCCACCCCCCCTGGTTTGAAAGGGAGGTATGCTAAAGGCACTTTTATGCGCAACAAACCATATTAATTACTAGGGCATTTGAACGTTTTTGCCTATCTAGCACATTACATCTGTGTAATTCAGTTTGTATTAATTCTATTTATATTCTATTCCTTATTTTATTCTGTACTATTCTCCATCCATCCTCATCTACTCTATTTCCCATTCCATCCCATTCTCTTATCTATTCTAGTTCCTTTGTGTTTCATTCCATTCTATTTCATTATCTATTCTGTGTCCATATAATCTATTCTACTTACTGCTTACTTACTGGTAACTTACTGGTCCGCAGGCCGTTGGTTTTCCCTTGGAAAGTTATGGCCCCTCCTCGCTACATTTCTATAGTTGCTGTTATGTGTGCTTTGATATACTGACGTCTCAAAGAACTTTTTCGGATGTTTTTTCCAACATTCATTTAGATTTGTTTTGAATTTGTTCAGATTACTGCTCTGTACGCATTCTTCGGATCAACTATTCCATGTATTTATAACTCTTTGTGAAAATGACTTGTGCCTGACATTTAACCTGCTGTGCGATTTGACTAATTTTTGGCTGTGGCCTCTGGTATTGGTCTGATCCATTTGTTTGAAAAAAGCATTTTTGTCTAACTTGTCCCATGTTGTTCAGAATTTTGTATACTTGGATAACATCATTACGTTCTCGGCGGTAGCTCAGGGTTGGTAATCTTAGAAATCGAAGCCTCTCCTCATACGGCAAGTCTTTGATTTCTTTGACTAACTTTGTTGCCCGCCGTTGAGTGTTTTCCAAGATGAGTATATCTTTTTTCAGATAGGGTGACCAGACAGTAGCGGCATATTCATTATGGTCTTATCATTGTTTTATATAGGGTTAGAAACATTTCTTTATCTAACGAAGTAAAGGTTCTTTTAATGATTCCAACCATTCTATTTGCTTTATTTACACACTTTGTAATGTGTTTACTAAATTTTAAGTCTGACTGGAATGTCACTCCTAGATCTTTCTCTTCGTCAACTTGTTGTATTATTGTTCTTATTCCTGATTCGCTATCTAGCATTGTATACTGATGTTTTGCATTTTTGTGACCAAGATGCATGCTCTTACACTTTTTTTGCATTAAAATCAAGTTTCCATGTGTTCGACCATTCCGATAGATTGTCTAGATCTTTTTGTCTTCTCCTTCATTAATGACAGAGTAAATTTTTGTATCATCCGCAAATATTTTTACAAGATTCTTAATTTTATCTGGTAGATCATTGATGAAAATGAGAAACAGAGTAGGTCCTAGCACACTACCTTGGGGTATACCACTGGTGACCTTGGCCCAGTCGGAAAAGTTCCCGTTTAATGCAACTCTTTGTTTTCTATCGTTAAGGAAGATTTTGATCCAGGCTAACATCTGTCCATTTATGCCGTATGCTTTTAGCTTTTCTAGTAGTCTTAAATGTGGGACTGTATCGAATGCCTTTCTGAAATCGAGGTAAATGACATCAACTGCGTGGGATTCATCAATTGCTTGTGACCATTCTTCAAATGTCTGAAGTAATTGCGTTACACACGAGTGGCCGCTTCTGAACCCAAATTGGTGCTCTGTGAATAGGTTGTTGTCTTCCATGTGGTTCATTAGTTGTTCTTTGGCAATAGATTCTAATAAGCGACTGCAGATGCTTGTTAGCGATACTGGGCGGTAATTACCAGGTTCCTGTTTATCGCCATTTTTTAATATTGGGGTTACATGAGCTATTTTCCATTCTGTTGGGACAACCCCAGTTTGCATAGATTTGTTGAAAAGTATTGACAATGGCTCACTAACATAGTCACAGATTTCAATTATTAATTTATTGTGAATACCATCAGGGCCCGGGGCTTTAGAAGATTTCAAGCTTTTTATTTTCTTGCTGATAATTTCTGGTGTAATTTCAACGGTAATGAGATCTACGGTTGGGTTTCTCGAGCTTAATGTCGGGATATTTTCCATACATTCTTCTGTAAAAACACTACTGAAGTAATTATTAAGAATATCAGCCTTTGCCTTTGGATCTCCTACAGATTGACCTTCCCCATTTTTAAGATCCCCTATTTGGTCCTTTGTTTTTGTATTACTCCTAACATAGCTCCAAAACATTTTCGGTTCGTTTTTACACTTTTCCGTAATCTCTCTTTCGTAGTCTCGCTTTGCATAACGTATACTTGTCGTAGCTTCATTTCTTGCAGTAGTATAAAGTTTGTAGTTTTCGTCACTCTTGCAGTTGAGATACTTGATCCACGCACGTCTCTTTTTATCTATCACAGATGCAGTTATTGGAGTCATCCACTTTTTTCTAAATGAATGCTTAGTTTTAAATAGAGGTACTTTGTCCTTTATGAGATCACTTATTTTCCCTGAGAACAAATGCCACATGTCATCTACATTTTCTATTTTGTCCATGCCCCAATTTTGGTTTGCTAAGTCCTCCCTCATAGCATCATAGTCACATTTGAAAAAATTTGGTCTCAGAGGACCGCTCTCCGTAGTTGGTGTGTAACACATCAACTTAAAGGTAACGACACTGTGGTCACTTGCGCCAATTCCGGGAAGAAATTCCAGATTTTCAACCATTCCCTCCTCGTTTGTGAAAATCAAGTCAAGTACACTCTCCCTTTGGTTATGCCTAAACCTTGTTGGTTGTTTTACATGTTGGGTTAGACCCGAGTCTCTAATGCTTTCCAAAAAGATTGTAATTACTATTCCTTTCTATTCTATTTGTTGTGTGCTATTATCTATTTCCATATACTCTCTTCTAATTACTATTTCTTTTTATTCCATTCCATTCTGGCCAATGGATAGACTTGTGCTTATTATTATTTTTCTTATTGGCCAATGGATAGACTTGTGTAAATATTATTATCATTTTTACTATCATTATTTATATTATTCTCATTCTTATATTATATTATTATTGACATTATTGTTTTTATTATTTTCATTTATTTTTGTAATGCAATATATCCAGAAATGTATATTCTGAAATAAACATAATACATTTGTCACATTCTGTCCGAGATATGGTACTATCCAAACACTAGTACACTATCTTTGCATTTTGTAGTTTCATTTTAGGTTTTAAAAGTGTTTCCCATCTCACCAAATAAACTACATATACAACTGATTTTTTGTGTATTTGACATCCATATATGCTATACTCAAATACATGCACAATTTTATTTGAATATCTTACCAAATGTCTGTGGAAAACAATGTTCGTGTTTGCCTCTATGAAATGACAAATTTCACCATTCGAAAAATCCGTGATTTGAGGCAACCAATTTCAAGGGTCATTTTTTTTCTGATAAAAGCACATTTTGATTACAGTTATGCTATGTGGACATCTATTAATAAACTTAGAACCTGAATTAATTAAAAAAAAGTAACTAGTATTTAGATCTAGATGTTTAGTCTCAGAAAATAAGATGTTCTTCAACAAAAATTTAGTAGAACCTGACGGTGAAGAAAAAAGCATGTAGTGACGACAGTGTAATATACCAGAGACATATGCATTATGGAATGTTTATGTTATGGAATACACACATGCCAAGGTAAATAATAGACCATGCTGACCATTTAATCCCTTTTACTGGGGTCACAATTACTCAGCATGGTATTTAGGGTATGCTGCGGTGGTCTTTGATAAGGGACAACATGGCGACATACTACAAAAGGGACACAGCGCTGTGCCTGCCATTATAAACAGGGCAGTAAATAAGTCAACAACACTGGTTCTTTGAGGCATCTAGCAAGGGCTTATTGACAAAAAATGACAGAAAATGGGATGGGGAAAAAAATAATTCATTTTTATTCAGAAATCGGGAGAACTCGTCTCCCGGCTGGTAGTTGCGGTAGTTGGCCTTCAATGCGGGACTCTCCCGCACGATCCGGTAGTTATCACATGTATGCCTTCAACTGGCTGAAGTTTATGTCACTGGTGGTGAATGCGCCATGAATAGGGGGCAAAGTAAAAGTTAAAACTATTTACAATGGTGAATAAACTAATGGTGTGGGAATGACTTTTGATTGCAGCTTTGAAGGATTCAATAGAATCACTCTCAACTACAGTCAAAGGCAGGCCATTCCAGTCCTTAATAGTCCGAGGGAAAAAGGATAGTTGTCTTGATTGTGTTAAGCATGATGGAAGTTGATAGGTGAGAGCGTGCATATTGCGGGATAGTCTCATCAACGAGCTGTTAGACAGCATGCTAATTTTGGATTTCGAGACGACTCGGTACCAAACCAATTCGGTACCTAGATGATTCGGCACCTAGACAATTCGGCACCATATTAAAATTTAATTTAACAGGCATCAAATAATTAGTTATAATATATAATTTATACATCCTTAAATGAAATATATTAAATATTCATTAAAAATTAAGTTAATAGAACATTTGTCTCAAAAGAAAGTTCAGGATAAAATAAACTACAGTCTAATTGCATTAATTCGGATCACGTTTTCTCGTAATGACGGGATAACTCGTAAGTATTGCAAAGTCCCAGTACACTGCCTATTGTTTTCTATATAAAAATGATGCAATTATAAGGAAATGTAATACTCGGAAAACTCGGAAAATTCGGATGTGTAGACAGGCCCCTACCTTCATTAATCCCATTGTTTATGTCGGATTAACTCGGATCAGTGAGATTGGCAGTGCTTAAGTTTGTCGCTCGTCGTATTTTTCACACCTTTATGCTACAGCGTTCCTGCTCTATTGTTAATTTCTCACCTTTATCGGTTGTTACACAATGTGACACAGATAGTCAGCAATAAGCTGTCCATTTTCAGGTTCGAAATTTTGCCGAGAAAACCAGCAAAGTGTGTTCACTGTTAATTTTTAATTCACTCATCCTTACGAGTTTCCTAATGTGAAACTAGGTGTAAGAAATATTTGACCGATCTGAATTACGACAAAAGTAAGAGGAGACTTTTTTACTTAATTAAGAAAGAAAGAAAAAAGAATGAACTGCACCAATATTCTACTGACTTTTTGTGTTGCATATTCCTCAATTCCGTGGACATACGTGAGCGTGTGTGTAATTCACTTCCAGCATCACATACACAATTATTCATAAACGTGTAGCCTTCCCTATATTTGATTTTGTTTCATTTGTGTTGTGTTTATTTCACCATGGCTAAATGACACTTTTAACCCTTAATCTGCTGGTCCGCAAGCGTCATGGCATGTATGCAAACATATTAAATCCGGATGAGAGACCGAGTAACTCTGTGTCTGATCCAGATCCAAGATATTTAAATTGACACTCAGTCAACATTTTTACAATAAATAAAAGCGAATTTGTGAAGTTTTAATAAAGGTATTAGAAGCAGACGGAATTCTTCACATGTGCAAATTTTCATAACAGGCAAAGGGTTACAGGATGTTACTCGAGGTCAGTGAGGGTGTCAACAACCATCAGAAATCACTCGTTTTATTCCAAGGGCGACTGTCAATATGCACATAGGTTTTTAACAATCATTCACCAGGGTTGTGGGAAATTTGGACAATATTTCAAAATATATGAGCAGATGATTTTTGTGTGTGTCAGCATCGTAAGTGTTAAGAAACTGAAATGAAAAAGGAGTTTAATGTCGTATTTTGTTCCAAGATAAGTGCAGGTAAGGTTTGACTAACTTACTTAACACTGTTCTGAGTATTTTTAGCTCACCTGAGCCAAAGGCTCAGGATGAGCTATTGTGACCGCGATGTGTCCGGCGTCTGTCGTCCGGCCACATTTTCAAATGACATCTCCTCTGAAGCTGCTGACCCGATTTTAACGAAATTTTGTCAGAAGCATCAGTGGCTAGGGGGAACGAAACGTTGTTCACATTATGACCCCCTGACCAAAAATGGCCCCGGCCAAGGGCTTATCAGTTTTTCATAGGAAAATCTTTAAAAATCTTCTTCTCTGAAACTGTAAGGCCTAGACCTTTGATATTTGGTATGTAGCATGATCTTATGGTCCTCTACAAAGATTGTTCAAATTATGACCCCCGGGCAAAAAATGACCCCGCCCAACGGCTTATCAGTTTTCATAGGAAAATCTTTAAAAATCTTCTTCTCTGAAACTGTAAGGCCTAGACCTTTGATATTTAGTATGTAGCATGATCTTATAATCCTCTACAAAGATTGTTCAAATTATGACCCCGGACCAAAAATGGCCCCGCCCAAGGGCTTATCAGTTTTTCATAGGAAAATCTTTAAAAATCTTCTTCTCTGAAACTGTAAGGCCTAGACCTTTAATATTTGGTATGTAGCATGATCTTATGGTCCTTTACAAAGGTTGGTCAAATTATGACCTCCGGGCCAATAATGGCCCCGCCCAAGGGCTTATCTGAGTTTTTCATAGTAAAATCTTTAAAAATCTTCTCTAAAACTGTAAGGCCTAGACCTTTAATATTTGGTATGTAGCATGATCTTATGGTATTCTACTATAGAAAATTGCTCTATATATCAGCTAACAACTTACGGTTTCAAGGCCAGTACTCGTCTGGTTGTCACCTGCCGGTTTGTTGTTGTAGAGGTCTCAACCGTCAACGATTGCCTCCAATGATAAGAAATGTAACACGTCCTTTAGGTTTGAGTTATACGAATGGAATGCCTTCTGCTGTCCGTTTCGCGGGCTATCGTCCAAGGTCTCGCGAGAATAGAGCATGATGGGTATACAGTAAAACCTCGCTATTGCGACCACCTAAAAGAGGTATAAATATGGGTGCTAGATGCATGTGGTAGCTTAATGCAGGATAAATGTAATGCAGAAAGCTCCTAGAGGAGCTTTCTGCATTACTTTTGTCCTGCATTAAGCAACCACCTGATTATAAAGACAGGTATGTTTATTCATTAAGTGGTCGCATTAGAGGGGTTCTACTGTATATAGAAAGTCATGTGATACCCTTGAAACCTACTTTCACAACACTCCTCCCAACTTTATAAATTCAAACTGTATCTCCTAAACAGTCTTGAGTGTTCTCGGCTCTATGCACTCTGAAAGTTATTCTACAAATTTCACATACTCCCCTGAGTAGCCTACTCAAATCTGGAATTTTCTACAAATTTCACATACTCTCCTGAGTATTCTGCTAGAGTCACAATAAGCAAATAGTGTCAGAAAGTCAGCCACCTTGGCAACTAGAACTTGCATATAGTATAATAGTAACTTCTTAAACCCTAAAGAATCTCTTAGCATTTGCCTCGGTGATCTCCAAAATCTCCTCCATATTCCTATCTCTCCTAACCTCCGCAACGACCCTGGCTACGACGTCCAACATGTGTGGGGCACTGCTAGAATGCTCCGCGAACAGAGGGAAATATGGAGCATCAGTCTCTAGAAGAAGCCGGTCCTCTGGAACCCTTCTAAGAGCGCTCTTCTGTACTGGACCGAAACCACGACACATTCCTGAGAAACTAAAATGTGTCTCAGGAAAATCTCGCAGCCACCGATCTACCACCTCTGAATCACCAGAAAAACAGTGAAGCTGGATCCTCTGTGTCACGGACAAGTACTCCTTAATGAGGTCAAGGCAACGCCTATACACATATGCACCTATATGGTCTGAACCTCGAAGGTGAAGAATCAACACCTGGCTAGGGTCCAACAGAGGGAGAACCCTCCTCAGCTGCTCCTCTTGCGGATACCACTCTTCTGGGCTCACAGAATGATCCAGGCCAACTTCTCCTAAACCAACCACTGCCGAAGAACGCAGCAATCCCTCCAAACTCTTCAACTGGTAGTTAGATGCTATCTTCTTAGGGTGAACCCCAATAGCCGCCATATAGCCATTGGAAACCAATCTAACCAAATCATCCCCTGTAGGATAATGCTCCGGATCACAGTAGTTGGCAATTCCACCGGACACTTCCAGCACATAATCCTCCCGCTCCTGTAACGGCATGAGATCCAGAACAGATGGGACTGAAGAATTGGATGGCTTCCCCAAGCTTCTGGCAAGTCTGTCAGCATGAAAATGGCTATCAAACGCGAAGACAACTGGCTTCAGGGCCTCCATCTCTTCTTCCGACTCAATCTCCTCCAAACCATCATCCACGCTGAGGGACAACACCCCTGGGTGTTCTACTTTAGAAGTGACATGAGTGTATCTAATCCTCAGATCCTCCATGACTGCCTTAGTCAAGAAATTAGACGTCACCAGTAAACATCTCCAGTGTAGAAGGGCCGCTGGAGATTTGATAGAGTCAGAGAGAACTTGTCAGGGATTCTCCACCCCATGCTGCGGCATAACTGCGACATCGCCTCCTCCTGTTCGGGGATAATCTCCCACCCTGGGTTGATGTAACGATGCCGGTTGAAGTGCTCCTGTACATCAGTACATCTCGGACCTAGAATAGTCTTGGCAATACTCACTAAACAAGCGAAACGACGCTGCGTCACCTCCTCTGTGGACTTTACCTTCTCGGAGAACACGGATGGTAGATGTTCCTCAATAAGATGAAGTTTAAGAAAGGATGTCTCTTTCATACAGCCAGCTATACCACAAACGCTGGTTTTGCGCCTCCCAGCCCGCTTCCTCGCAGAAGATGAATCGGGGGATGGTTCAGGACACGATCTCGTATCAGATACACGACGGGAAGTTTTCAAACTGCTATTAGTGAAAACCTGACTATATACCGGTGCTCTACGGTGTGTAGATATCTCCACAACTCTCCCGGAGGACGACCTCGTTACCTCCAGAGAAGAAACATTCTCCATCTTACGTCGTTTCTCAGTCGGTGGCTTAAATATCTCCACAGACGAACTCTCAGAACTTCCGCCTTCCCTCAGGCACTGCTCCAGACCTTTTCCAAGACCTCTTGTGGGACTCCGTTGTATCAGTACACGTCAACGAAAGTTCTTGATCCACACCTAGGTGTGAATCAACAACTTCAGAAGCCATGGACTGCCTTGTCGTAGACGGCAAAGGAGGAAAGTCAACGTCGGTGAATCCAAGTGGCAGAGGCATTGGACCTGATGGAGAGAAAGGAACCATCGGAACAGTTGAACTAACAACCACCTTCTTGACAGGCGCAGACGGATTCCAGTCTTCATCACAATCAGAAGTAGCTGGTGATGGTGGATCTGGGGGCCGTTTATGCTCCACAGGGGCGGTACCAAAGTGTTCCAGAACCCATGTCCTTTCTGCTCCGATGACATTCCGAGCCTCGAATGACATCGCCCGGAGCCAATCCCTCTTCTTCTTCCTAGTAGCGAGACCCACCTGGGTCGCCAACGCTGCTAAAATCTCCTCTTTCTTAGGATATACGAAAGATCCCGCTCGTTTCACAGGCATAGTCAGCTTAGCTGTCAGGTCTCTAGGCCTCAAGAGATAATCTATTAAGCTGCACTCTTCTACCTCCTCCCAGGGTAGTTTTCGGTTCTCCATCTAATAAACAAAATAGGAATGACAAAGTATGATTAGCGTTATTTCCACAAGTTTATAGACGTTAGAAATTGGGAGAACCTCTGCACCGAGGACACTTATACTTATCTATATCCAAAGCATCCGAAGGCGCCACGTTAATGCAAGATCCATGATACCACTCATCACAGAAATCACATTGAATCATGAATTATCCCTCACATGGTTTCCTACATAAACAGAAAATACCGTCCTCAGTATCCTCCTGCATGTCAGAACCATGGAGAGTGAAGTTATTTAACCACGCTGGTAAATGCCTATCCTTACAGGGTTTCAACTTATCGTGATTTACGGTGAATACCTTATTCCGTAACTGAACCCTAAAAAGATACGGAGTATTTATTAGTTTCTGTATGATTATCCCTGGACCCTTCCAAGGTGGGCACAATTTCTTACTCTTACCTTTAACAGCCGCACAGTCTAACAAGTACACCTTGTCCATCACATCGAAAGATCTTTCTAAGATCCTCAAGTCGTAGTCTTTTTTCATCCGCTGTTGAGTTTGCTTCAACTTTAGACGAGCTAGCTGATGAGCTTGCTGGATATTATCAATAAGATCTGAGACATATTGGTGGACTTCTTGAGCGACCACAGGGGAAATAGAAGAAAACATAAGGTTAGCTGGAATATTTACCTCTCTGCCAAGCATAAGCATATTTGGAGTGAAACCTGTACTCCTATTCACGGTTGATCTTAAAGCCCCAGCCAATTGTGGAAGGAACACATCCCAGTTATCCTGCTTTTTTCCCAACAAAACATCGTACGGCATCCATAAGGGTCCGGTTAAACCGTTCCACTTGACCATTGGCAGACGGTCTGTAGGGAGTAGTCATAGTTTTATGTACCTGCAAAACCTCACATAAGGCTGCAAATAATTTGCTCTGAAAATTCTTACCCTGATCAGAGGAAATTTCAAAAGGAACCCCGAACCGAGAGAAGAACGAATTCACCGCCGCCCTAGCCGTCTCCTCAGCTGTCTGGGAAAGAAGCGGGATAATTTCTACCCATTTGGTAAACTGATCAACCATCATGAGTATGTTCTCATTTCCATGCTTTGTTCTATTTAGTGGTCCTAGGAAATCTATATGAACCCGCTGCATAGGGGAACCTGCATGATAAGTGGTTAATCCGAATTTACCCTGCCTGACCGATTTCTTATTCTGGTTACAAATTTCACAGGTAGAGACATACCCCTCAATGTCTTTGCTCATACCATACCAAAAGAATTTCTCCTTCATTCTCAGTTTAGTACGGCTTATACCCTGATGTCCGGAGGAAGGAAGATCATGATGCAATCCAAGTGCTGTTTGCTGCAAACTTTTAGGAACTAACAAATCATAAATACTCTCTTTTTTACGCTGAAATTGCAAAACTCCTTCCACAAATCCTAAACGATCCTTATTGATCCAATAAAACTTGCAAGCAGGGCTCGCCAAAGCCAATTCCGCAGCACCTGGAGTGACATTCTCTCTAAGCCATCTCAGAACGAATCTCAAATCTTCATCCTTACCTTGCTTCTCTAAAATCTCGTCCCTGGAGAAACCCCAAATCGTGCTTACCCCGTCCGGAATTGAGGTCAAATCATCTAGCAACTCGCCACATTCTGTTAAAAGACTTGCCCTACCCAGGACCGGGCTAACTTCTATGGCAACTGGGTCTCAACCTGGATCCCATTTCCGGTTCTCCAGCACACATTTGGTTACCGGAGAACGTGCTGAGAGTGGGACGTCATCTGAAATGAAAGAGCCCCATTTCTCTTTCATATGCTTGCACTTCCTACAACCCCCCCAAGGCAGATCTTCCAACTTTACACCATGCCTATAATGATCAGCAATAGCCTGAGTTCTTGACAGGCATCAGCATTAACATGGTCCTTACCTTTAAGATGTTGTAGAACCATAGTGTACTGGCTTAATTCTTCTAGCCACCTGGCCAGTTGAGCCTGAGGCTCTTTAAACCCCATCAGCCAAATGAGACTACTGTGGTCGGTTCTCACAGTGAACGGCCGGCCAAGCAAATAATGACGGAATTGTCTTGTTAAATGGACTACTGCCAACAATTCTTTCCTAGTGGTGCAATAATTCCGTTGCTCAAGGGTCAAAGCAAAACTGGCATATGCAATCACCCTTTCCTTACCATGCTGGACTTGTAACAGCTCCCCACCAATAGCTGAATTAGAGGCGTCTGTATCCAGTATGAAATCATCTCACTCATTTGGAAGAGTCAGAACTGGAGGCTGAGTGAGTAATTCTTTGAGACTGTTGAACGCAACTTGTTGCAACTCCCCCCATAAAAACTGTCGTTTACCTGTTAATGCATACAGTGGAACAGCTATTTCCGCAAAATCTTTGATAAACAACCGATGATAATTAGCGAGGCCTAAAAAACGTTCAACATCTTTAGAGTTTGTCGGAACTGGCCATTTCCTAACAGCCTCTATATCAGATTCTGACATCTCTAAGGAATCCTTACTAACGTTTCTCCCTAGAAACTACTTTCTTACGAAAGAAAACACATTTCTTTGGTTTCAATTTAAGGCCAAATTTACGGAACCTAGACAATGCCTCAGCCAAGTTCTGCAAATGATTTTCAAAATCTTTACCCAAAATCAGAATATCATCCAAAAATGCTAGAACGGTTCTCCAATTCAACCCTCTTAAAACTAGATTGATCGCTCTCATGAAACTGCTCGGGCTGTTTGACATCCCAAAAGGCATGCGAACGAATTCGAATAACCCGTACTTAGTAGAGAAAGACGTTTTCTTTTGGTCCTCTTTTTTAACCGGAATCTGCCAATACGCGCTGTTAGCATCTAGCTTTGAGAACCACTCATTTCCTGCTAAGGTATCTACACAATCTTCCACTAAAGGCAAAGGGAAAGCATCTTTAATAGTCACATTGTTGACTGCCCGATAATCTATACAATACCTCACCGTTCCGTCGCGCTTATATAAGAACAGGGGCGGAAGCCCAATCTGACATAGAAGGCTGTATAACTCCGGCCTCGAGCATCTTGTTTATTTCATTCTCCTCCTCCTTGACGAATTTCAACGGTGTGCGACGCATTTTCTGTTTTATAGGAGCAGCATCCGCTGTATCCACAGAATGCTCCACCGCCGAGAAATTCCCAAGATCGAAAGAACTCTTAGCGAAGACATCTTCAAAATGACACACAACAGTTCGTAGCCTACCGAACTGCTCCTCAGTGAGATCTCCTTTTGAAGATTCTAGCATATCTCTGAGATGCTCAGGAACCCCCTTATCCCCTGGGTCCCCCCCTTGAGTCTCTATACCAAACTGATCTCCACCCTCGGACTCAGTCTCAACCGGATCGTCCAGAACTACATCTGCTTCTAGAGCCTGACCAATGACCTTGCCCTTTTTGAATACCTTAAAATTGTCAGTTAGATTAACTGCACAGACATAAGGTGCATCGTTTCCAGAAAACAGTGTCCTAGGTAACGCACAACCCAGCCTAGATTCTGGCTCTACATAATAATCAGGCATAGAACCATCCAACACACAAGGATTCCTAGCTACAGAGTTTGGGGGTATAACTCGCCTCTTGGCAATGGTAACCTTACATACTTTCGAATCTCGGGATTCATCAGCGAACCTCAGTTGAATAACATTTTTTCCAATTGAAAGGCGGTTATTTTTCATGTCAAGTTGAGCCCCACAATTGCGCAAGAAATCAAAACCCAGCAGCATATCATCATCAATGGGTCCTACATTAATGACTTGACTAACAACAGATGAACCTACTCTCAAATTCACGGGCCCTACCTTATGACCTGGCATCGACATATCTCTTCCAGCGGTCATGAGCTTAATTTTACCCAGAATCTTTGGTTCAGGGTTCAATGCTTGAAAGATCTTATCAGAAATTATAGTAGATTCAGCCGCAGTATCAATAATAGCCTCAACAGGACTGTCGCCAATTTGTAAAGCTACACAATACAAAGAACTAGGCTTTATCCGCTCTACATTAACCACTTCTTCAGTACCAGTATCCTTCTCTAGCAAGTCCCCGCCCTCGGAAACCTCAGAGACCAGGCCACCATTTCCCTTACCCAGCTGCCCGCTCTCAGGCGTAACCAGTAAGTTGGGCTTACTATCTAGGCCTTCTGCTTGGGTGAGGATTCGGCCTTCATCCCTGACCCAACCCCGTTTAAAGTATCTGCTCCAAAACTCACCTTTTTCTCCGAAGGACAATCCCTACGAAAATGACCAGGTTGTCTACAATTAAAACAGACATAACTCGGAGAAGACGGTCTACCCAAACTTGGGCTCCTGCTATTTGATCTTCTGCCCATGTTAAGACTTTTCAAGTCAGTAGCAATCTGATCTACCTTCGATGGCAAAGAAATGAGCTGATCAAATTTCGAGGCAAGGATCTGAACATTTTCGGTCAAAGTATTGCAAGTTTGCTCCACTTCTGACATGCATACCTCAAGGCTTACAGGCTTTTTCAAAATGGAAGGAGGAGTCCTACCCCCAAAATCACGCCTACCTAGCTCCTGTTTCACTTCCCTAAGATAATCCCTTCTAATCTTAGCAACCGAAACCTCATCTTCTGACCCGGTACTCACCTCTTCCTCATCAGAATAACAAGAGGCGCTATAGATGTCGTATTTCGACTTCTCATGCTTTTTCTTGTGCGTCTTGGTGCTGTTACAGATCGCCATATACAACTCAAGTGCCTCTACTGTGGCATCCAATGTCCGTGGCTTCTGAAGCGACACGTGCAAAGCTGCATCTGTATATTTGCATCCCTGGCAAAACTGTGCGATCGCGCTCTTTCTAATGAAAGGTTCGTGTAAACCCTTATAGGCTTTGGCCGCCAACATCATTACCCTATCTGCCCAATCCAAAAGATCTTCTTCCTCACGTTGACGCGCATATCTAAACTTGGCTTGGAGAGTTTCTTGAATTTCCTCCCCTCTGAAACGCTTATCCAACTGCGACATAAGGGTCTTAAAATTGGGTTCCACCCCAACCTCACACAACATACATGTAGTGTAAAACTCACCTGCTTTGCCTTTCAAACTCCAGCACAATGCATCTCTCTTCTCCTTTCCCGACCAACCTGAAGCTTCTGCATAATGAGTAAATTTCCTTTTGAAAAGTCTCCAATTTGACTGACCATCAAATTCCAAGCTTCTAGGAAGGGTAGATGGAGGAAAAGTATTCCTCGGATGAACTGTATGTACCCTACGGTTAGGACGAGTTTCTTCAGATTCAGACCCTTCCGAATCATTCTCAGACTCAGACTCACAATCACTTACCTCACTACAATAGGGAGGAGGACGTCTCTGTGAAAGCGGACACTTATCTGGAAGTGGGGGAGCTTGATGTTTACTAGATCCCTCATTACAAGGAGAGTCAATTTTACCCTGGGCTCTATCAAGAAATTGAGACATGCCTTGAAGCCAGGTAGAATCATCATCAATACTGAACTCTCTATTGGGCATGAAGTCAATACTCTCCATAAAAGCCTTATTTATTCTGAGTGTCTTAATATTGTAGATGTTTGCATGTGTTAAATTTCCAAACTGTTTCCTGAATTTAACGATTTTTTTTGCTGTTTTAGTTGCAACCCCTGGCAACGTTGTTAACTCTTTCTCACTAGCAAAATTAATCGCTACCTTACTATCTGAACAAGCCATATTGGTGCAAAGGTTAACCCAAATCCTAAGTCACAATAATAAAGCAAATAACTCCACACTCAGTGAAGTATATAATTTATAAGCAATAATTTCTATAAAGTACAAATAATTCACCGAACCTCAGCGAATTATTAAATTCCACAATAAATTCTCCTATTCTAATTCAATTGTGTATAAAATTAACACTAACACTATTTTTCGTACTGAAAATACCACATGGCACTCTCAATAATACTCAAACAAACCAAAAATCACTAAGCAAGCCTTATTCCAGAATTTGTCTTGGTTATTTTACTCATTGAACTGGAATTCTCCAGTCCGCCAGTCCTCAGCAGATGTTTACATTTTCCCCGGAAGTCGACAATTTAACATGTGCTCGAAGTCCCGGAAATAGCCGACCTCTGCCGAAATCACATAAATTCTTCAAAAGCAAAAATTACCAACAAATATCTCTAATTTTTAGATGTAGTATTGAAACAAATCAATAAACTACTGTTTGCAATATACAACGACTTCGTTGCAAGCCAATATCCAATAGAATTTTTCTGCAGAACGACACCGCCTCGTGTCACGGAAAAAACCTTCAGCTTGCCGAAGTTTTTCAAGTTTTTTTCCTCGTCGCCAAATATAGAAAATTGCTCTATATATCAGCTAACAACTTACGGTTTCAGGGCCAGTACTCGTCTGGTTGTCACCTGCCGGTTTGTTGTTGTAGAGGTCTCAACCGTCAACGATTGCCTCCAATGATAAGGAATGTAAACACGTCCTTTAGGTTTGAGTTATACGAATGGAATGCCTTCTGCTGTCCGTTTCGCGGGCTATCGTCCAAGGTCTCGCGAGACTAGAGCATGATGGGTATATATAGAAAGTCATGTGATACCCTTGAAACCTCCTTTCACAACACTACAAAGATTGTTCAAGTTATGATCCCCGGGCAAAAAATGGCTCCACCCAAGGGCTTATCAGTTTTTTAGCTCACCAGAGCACTTTTGTGCTCAGGGTGAGCTTTTGTGATCGCCTGATGTCCGTCGTCGGGCGTCAACAATTTCAACCTTTAAAAATCTTCTCCTCTGAATCTAGAGAGGGTTCTCAGCTTTCATCTTTGGTACATAGCATCATCTGTAGGTCCTCTACAAAAGTTATATAAATTATGCCCCTGGGGTCAAAATTGGCCCTGCCCCAGGGGTGTTCAGTTTTCAATAGAAACATATAGTGAAAACTTTGAAATTCTTCTCCTCCCAAACTAGAAGGTTCTCAGCTTTCATATTTGGCACATAGCTTCAACTTCAGGTCTTCTACAAAAGTTATATAAATTATGCTCCTAGGGTCAAAATTGGCCCCACCCCAAGGATTGCCAGCTTTTTGTAGCTGACTGCTTAAACAACCCACGGGATCACTATATATGCATAGGAAAAACTTTGAAACTCTTCTTGTCAAAACTACATGTCCCAGAGCTTAGATATTTGTTGTATAGATTTACTTAGCATACCTTTATGAGTTTTGTTAATATCATAGTTCTGAGGTTAAAATTGGCCCTGCCCTGTGTGTATATATACTTAATCATATCAGAAACAACAGTTTAAAAGTTCCCCCTTAATCAGAGATAAGCCAGTGCTCTGATAGGACTAGTATTGGTAATCACCCTTAGCCTGATCAGTAGAGTAGAAATTGTGTTTAGACAAATTACACACACTCATTTTAGATTGAGAAAACTATGTGGATAATTCTCAAAATGCAGAAAGATCTTAAAGCTTTTTCAGCGGTTAGCTGTCTATTTTCACTTTTGTTCTAGTTTTCCACCAATCAGAAACTATGTTACATTGTAATTTGCATATGACCTACTAGTATTTTCTAGTAAACCGTATTTTCATTAGTTAATCCCTTGACTGGCATACAGCCTTTTTATAATGCCTCTACACATCGCCAAACTGAATGTAGGACGTTTCGGCATAGGAAGTTTCGCCCCGGATGTTTCGACCCAGGACGTTTTGGCCATCTATTTATTCGGCCTAGGACGTTTCGGCAAAAATTGAAAATTTGTATTAAAAGCATCAAAATCATTAAATAACTATCTATATGTTAAATATTGATATGTGGTCCATTTTTTTTGGTTTATACAGATCAGGATATTAGCTAAGCAGGTGACATATTCACACTTACTCAACCTTGGGTACAATGAGTGATAAAGAGGTGCTTTCAAATACTATAGTATAATACACTTTATGCTTTTTGTTTTCAGTCAAAATGTTGTTTAGTTCAACTTTTGGTGGATTCAAATACATGTACAATACTGTAGTCACATAGTTGTTTATTACCATGACCGGTAAAACAATATGAATTATTTATTACTTTGGTCATTATCAAAACTAGAGTATATAATACATAAACAATATTACTGAATAAAACTATATAGATCTATTATCCTCAAAAGGTGTGGATCAATTTTGACTTTATATCAGTTCCTAACCCATTATCGTACTTATCACCTCATGGTAATGATTGCTGAGTATTATTGCCAGTTTGCCAAAACCACTATTAAACTTTTAAACATTTATTATCATCTTGCTATCTTAATACCACATTTGATCACATCCACTTTGACGAACAGGTAGTTTGTCGAAACCACCATAATTCACAGGCAATGCTATAGGAAATAAAGAAGAAATGTTGTTTAGTATATTAGAGTAGTGGCATTAATAGTATTAATTACTATCCGCGACCACAGCGCCAATTAAGGCTCTGGTTATTCGCTCTCTGTGATATAAAGCTACTTACTGAAGGCTATTGTTACGGCTCTATCACCTGGCGCTTTGGATCGAGTAGTAGGTTGAGAAAGCTAACTTTATATTGTTTTAAAAGTACATGTATATTCAGTTAATGATGTCACTAATGATGATGCACACACGTCAATTAATGCGTTGATCCAGGCTATAGATAAATACCTTTCTTTAAGTAATTACAGCCTCTGCACAAACAAAAACTAAATTCTGTATGCTTTATTTAAAGTGTATTCAGTTAGTTATCTTCATATCAATATAAATATACATGCTTTCAAGTAAATTTTTATAATAGGTAAAATGAAGAACTAATTTTTAAAAAAATACTTTGACATTGTACATTTTAATAGTGATTTCCTATAAAAGTACAGTCCACTCTCGTTATGGCGAACTCGCTTGACACGAATTTCTCGTTGACACGAAGTTTTTGTAAAGTCCCAACTTTTCTTCCTATATATTCTATATAAATTTAAGTTTTTAAGACGAGTTCGAACTGATCACGTTTTCGTTAAGTCGAAGTCATTTTCCGTCCCCAAAGTGTTTGTTTGCATGTAATTATCGGTGTTTGTATCGAAGTCGCACCTCTCAGTCTGATTGAGTTCGAGGTGTGAATTGGACCGTTTGATCCGACCCTGGCAGAGTACGCCAGGTGATCGCGACACACGTAATTACAGTGTTTTGTGGGTAAACAATCACTGATGTCAGATAATTATTCGAACTGTGGAACAATGCCGCATTGAGTGAACGTTATTTAGTAAAATGACACCTTACCGTTCATTCGTCCTAAGTGTCAATCATGACTACTGTAGTAAGAAAGATAACTATCAAGCGTCCTCGCTTCCGGACGATTTTGTAGAGATTGGATAAAAAGTAAGACCTGTTCCTTATTTTATTACCAATACATGCAGTTCAACATTGAATTTAATTTGTCACTTGAGTAATAGCGAAACAGCTCACGGCGAAACCTGTAAAATGGCGACTACATTTTGAAACGTCTGGTTTCCCGAATAAGGCTGTTCTCTTAGATGTACCGGAAGTACACGAATTGGCAACCAGCTAGTTCACGTGTGATTGCGTATATCCGGTGCCCGTTTAGGAAAAGGGATTTCCCATAGAAATGGCGTAAACAAACGATGCGCTTTAAAAATCGCCAAACCAACGGTGATTAATTCAATGAAAAAGGCAAAAGGGATCTGAAAATTGGATAGGGCCTTGTAAATTACGGCATAGTGTCATTAATGGAGGGTAGGAAAGACAGAATTTTGTTCTCGCAGTAATGGATCAACACGCACATGTACAATTTTATTTACACAGAGTGCGATTCTTTTACACAATGTGAAGACTAAACTGTACAAGCACATTAGTATGCTTGTAATATGGCAGCTTGTTTAAGGTGAACGTAATGGAAGAAACTGGAATTTTTTTTTAAAAATGGCTTGTGATTTTTGAGTCGAACTCTCGATGAGTCAAAGTTTTTAACGGGTCCCTACGAACTCGACATAACGGGAGTCGACTGTAACTTGATTTTTTCCATAATTGCTTATTCTACTCCAAGTCATTTCCATTGCATGCTTCTCTGCTAGTATAATTACAAGCAACCCTTCATAGATCTAGTTCCCTGTACTAACAGAATCTCGAAACATTGAAATTAAGTTGGCAGAGATTTAATATCATTATTGTTTTGTACATTATGTCAATATTTGAATGCCGCTGAATATCTTTTTAAAAGATATTTCTTGTTTCCCATATCTATGCCCTGCATTAAGCTGCCAGCTATCAAAATAGATTCTATCATTGTATCTGTTTTGAAGTTCAGCTTAATACAAATTCAAGTGTTCTATTGCATCTTGGAGAGCAGTGTCTATTTTTAGCTGGCTATTTTTAGCATACATAAAAGGTAGGTTATCTCCCTTTTGCACTTTTTGATTACAACCTGAATGCCTCCCTTCTGGATAATGGCAGTTGCAAATTAGATCTGACCTGTAAATAGAACAATTAACCCTTTACTCCATAAATATGCATTTCTACACCTTTGCAAACAGAGTAGACCCAGCTCAGATTGCTCATGTAGTAGCCATCTGATCAATCTGCTCTATTTGCTTATGATAAAATATAGTGCAAATTGCATTAAATTATTTTCATTTTGTGTACAATATACATGTACTTATAATATGGTTTACTTAAGCCTTTCCTTCATATAAATGCTTTTTCATGCATTTGCAAACAGAACAGACCCAAATCAGACGGCTCCTATAGCAGCTGTCTAATCAGGGTCTGATCTGTTCGTCAATGGAATTTGAAATATGTTTCTTTACTTTCTAAAATGGCCACACTGTCCCACTTTCCATATTTCATTATAACTATTTTGTCCATGAATATTCACTAGGTATTGAAATTTTTAATAAACATAGAACAGGGGAAGGGTTAAAAGTACATCAATCTTAAGATAAGATATATGAATAATAATATGATCTCGTGAAGAAGTAATGAAAATATCTGAAATTTTGAACATACAGTAAAACCTCTCTATAACGACCACTAAATTACATCAAGTATTTTGTGTTAAAGGCAGGTGGATGCTTAAAGCAAGGTGAAAGTAAAACAGAACTCTCCTATAGGAGCATTCTGTTTTACTTTCACCTTGCTTTAAGCAACTACCTGCCCAAAATACCAACTAATTAACACAATTTAGTGGTAGTTATAGAGAGGTTTTACTGTATAAGTATAGATTAATTCTTTCTGAATTAAATTTGGCCCCACCCCAGGGCTGGCTAGTTTTCTATAGAAACATATAGTGAAATCTTTGAAAATCTTCTCCTCTGATTGTCTGGTGAGCGATGTCAGGGCCATTCTGGCCCTCTTGTCATAGGAAAGTCTTTAAAAATCTTCTTCTCTGAAACTGTAAGGCCTAGACCTTTGATATTTAGTATGTAGCATGATCTTATGGTCCTCTACAAAGGTTGTTCAAATTATGACAAGGCCCCCCCCCCCCCCCCGGGTCAAAAATGGCCCCGCCCAAGGGCTTATCAGTTTTTCATAGGAAAATCTTAAAAAATCTTCTTCGCTGAAACTGTAAGGCCTAGACCTTTGATTTTTGGTATGTAGCATGATCATATGGTCCTCTACAAAGATTGTTCAATTATGACCCCCGGATCAAAAATGGCCCTGCCCAAGGGCTTATCAGTTTTTCATAGGAAAATCTTTAAAAATCTACTGAAACTGTAAGGCCTAGAGCTTTTATGTTTGGTATTTGCAACATGATCTAATGGTCCTCTACAAATATGTAGCTGTGGCTTGTGGTCCTCTGTCAAGAATATTCAACTTACGACCCTGACCACTGGGCGAAACTTCGACCTGTCTCAGAGCTTATCAGTTTTTCATGGGAAAAATATAAAATATTATTTTCTCTGAAACCATAAGGCTTAGACCTTTAATTAATGACATACTGCTTTGCTTTGTGGTTCTCTACCAAGGTTGTACAAATTATTTCTTGTGGTCAAAAATGGGGTTATCTCAGGTGAGCGCTTCAGGGCCTCATGGCCCTCTTGTTTATGATACATCGAAAATTACGACAGACAAGTCATGGCTGACCTGTGAGGTGAAAATACAATTACTCGGAACATCCGCGTCCCCCCCCCCCCCTCACCTAGAGGATCCCAAGCCTCCAGCTAAACAGGCTGGGAAGAAACAGATTGCTCAGTCATCTGCTGTTTCCCGCCAGACGGCCCCAGTTAGGAGCCGCCTAGGGCCTGCTCCCGTTCTTCCTCAAAA
Organism: Azorinus chamasolen; assembly: GCA_963576725.1. Classification (NCBI taxonomy): domain Eukaryota; kingdom Metazoa; phylum Mollusca; class Bivalvia; order Cardiida; family Solecurtidae; genus Azorinus; species Azorinus chamasolen. The sequence continues at coordinate 78,594,680 of OY755235.1, read as the reverse complement.
TAGAGGCTCAGTTCAGGGTCTCTTCTATTCAGTTGGCAATCAAACCAAACCAATGGGCCGTCTCCCTGGATCTGTCGGATGCGTACTTTCACGTACCCATTCATCCTTCAGACAGACACCTCCTTCGCTTTTGTCACAGGGGCGTTGTCTACCAGTTTCGGGCTCGGCCTTTCTACAGCCCCCAGAGTTTTCACCAAACTCATGGGGACCATAGCGGCCTTTCTCCGCCAGAGCGGAGTTATTCTCATTCAATATTTCGACGATTGGCTGCTTCATCTTCTCAATCATCAGGCCCTCCTTCACAATCTCCACTACAGTTGGAAAATTGGGCCTCATATTGAATGTGGAAAAATCGGATCTGATCCCATCTCAAGACTTTGTCTTCGTGGGATTAAATTTCCGAACAAACTCTAGCATAGTCAGGATTTCTCTACAACGTGTAGAGAATACCCTGCACCTGCTTTCTCTGTTCAGTCAGAAGAACACCGCTACTCTGCTCGCTCTCTTCTGTCTCTGCTGGGAGTTCTCAAATCAGCAGCGGACTTTGTATCTCTCGACAGGCTTCACTTACGCCCGCTTCAGTTTTACCTGCTGACACAATGGCGTCCTCGGTCAGATGTTCTGTCCGCTTCTCTGACACTCCTACCTATTTTCCACACTGCTCTTCAGTGGTGGAAGGTGAAGGATTGCTTCCTTCAAGGAGTGCCGATTGCTCTTCCAGATCCAGATCTTTTTCTGATCTCCAATGCCAGCAATAGATCTTTTTCTGATCTCCGATGCCAGCAATCAGTCTGGTCGAATGCCGAGTCCCAGCTCCATATCAACAATCTCGAACTCCTGGCTGTTCTGAAATTCCTGGAGTCCTTTGAGAATCAAGTTCGCAACCTTTTTGTTCTAGTACAGACAGACAACACAACAGTAGTGTCTTACATCAAGAGACGGGGGTGGGGACACAATCCCTCTCCCTCTTCAAGGGCACGAGGGATCTTCTCTTGTTTTTTTACGACAGACAGATCACTCTGCTCGCCAAGCATCTGGCGGACAGCCTCTCTCGCAGATGGCAAATTCTACCTGCGGAGTGGACTCTCCACAAATCCGTAGTGGCTCAGATCTTTCATCTTTTCGGGTTTCCGACAGTGAAACTCTTTGCCACCAGGTTCAGTCATCGACTCCCGCTGTACGTGTCTCCCATTATGGACCTAACAGCGTTGGCAGTCGATGCTCTGTCTTTTCCGTGGGACCGACTGTTCAGGTATGCGTTCATTCTGATCCCAGCGGTTCTACGGAAGATCGCTCTTTCAGATTGCAGGATCCTCCTGATTGCCCCTCTGTGGCCCTAGAAATCCTTGTTCAGCGATCTTCTCAGTCTCCTGTTCGAGTGTCCACGGTCAATCCCGCCCAGTGGGGACCTACTTTCTCAGAAGGGCGGAGTTCTTCACAGAGATCGACCCGCCATCTTCCATCTTCACGTCTGGCCGTTATCAGGACGGATCTTCGAAAGGGAAAGTTTGCCAACCTCGTCGCTAAGGCCAGACGTTCCTCCACTTCCACTGTTTACAACGCCAAGTGGAGAATTTTTATGGATTGGTGTCATACAAGACAGACTGATCCAATCCGTCCCTCTATCCAAGACATCTCTGATTTCCTAGTTTTCCTCTTTTCAGAGAAGAATCTAACTGTTAGCACCATTAAAGGGTATAGAGTTATGTTATCTCATACCCTTAATTTCAGAGGTATTAAGGACATTGGTTCTCACCCTGTCCTTTCTGATCTGATTCGTGCTTTTGAGCTTCAGAAACCGGTTTCTCACTCTCTGTTGCCTAAATGGGATCTGTCTTGTGTTCTCTGGTCACTTACTAAAGCGCCTTTTGAGCCTTTAGATCAAGCGACTTTGACTCACGTCACGTGGAAGACTGTGTTTCTCCTCACTTTTGCGGAATTCATGCCTTATCTATAGATTATTTGCTGGAATTCCTTTGATGTGTCAGCCAGGTTTTTAGCTCACCAGAGCACAAAGTGCTCAGGGTGAGCTATTGTGATCGCCTGATGTCCGTCGGTGTTCGGCGTGCGTCGTCAACAATTTGAACCTTTAAAAATCTTTTCTTCTGAATCTACAGGGTTCTCAGCTTTAATCTTTGGCATATAGCATCATATTCAGGTCCTCTACAAAATTTGTATAAATTATGCCCCTGGGATCAAAATTGGCCCCGTCCTAGGGGTGTCAAGTTTTCAATAGAAACATATAGTGAAAACTTTGAAAATTTTCTCCTCTGAATCTACAGGGTTCTCAGCTTTCATATTTGGCACATAGCATCATGTTCAGGTCCTCTTCAAAAGTTATTTAAATTATGCCCCTGGGGTCAAAATAGGCCCCCCTCAGGGGTGGCTAGTTTTTTTAAGCAGACTGTTGTTCCAGTTTTCTGTTACAGAGTGCTTGGTTCATTAGTTAGGCATAGGGAAAACTTTAAAAATCTTCTTGCCAAAAGCTGCATGTACCAGAGCTTAGATATTTGATGTATAGATTTACATAGTATACCTTTATGAATTTTGTTAATATCATAGTTCTGAGGTTAAAATTGGCCCTGCCCTGTGGGTTATACTCTAAAATAGACTTCTACAGAGAAAGGTTTCCCTTGAACCACTAGCTAGCCTGTCTGCTGAAAAATTAACACTGTCAATGGCCCTCTAGTTTTATATAGAAACATATTGTGAAACCTAATAGTAATCTTCTTCTGAAACTGGAAGTTTCTCTGGTTTCATATTTGGCACATAGCATCATCTTGAAGTCCTCTACAAAACATATATGAATTATGCCCCTGGGTTCAAATGAAGCCCCGCCCCAGGGGTGGCAAGATTTCTATAGAAACATAGTGAAAACTTTGTAAATCTTCTCCTCTGATTGTCTGGTGAGCGATATCAGGGTCATCATGGCCCTCGTTTTAGCTCACCAGAGCACTTTTGTGCTCAGGGTGAGCTTTTGTGATCGCCAGATGTCAGTCGGCGGGCGTCAACAATTTGAACCTTTAAAAATCTTCTCCTCTGAATCTACAGGGTTCTCAGCTTTCATCTTTGGTACATAGCATCATCTGTAGGTCCTCTACAAAAGTTATATAAATTATGCCCTTGGGGTCAAAATTGGCCCCGCCCCAGGGGTTTTCAGTTTTCAATAGAAACATATGGTGAAAACTTTGAACATCTTCTCCTCTAAAACTAGAAGGTTCTCAACTTTCATATTTGGCACATTGCTTCAACTTCAGATCTTCTGCAAAAGTTATATAAATTATGCCCCTAGGGTCAAAATTGGTCCCACCCCAGGGATTGCCAGTTTTTTGTAGCTGACTGCTTAAACAGCCCATGGGATCACTAGTTATGCATAGGAAAACCATTAAAAATCTTCTTGTCAGAAACTACATGTCCCAGAGCTTAGATATTTGGTGTATAGATTTACGTAGCATACCTTTATGAGTTTTTAAAGTATCATAGTTCTGGGGTTAAAATTGGCCCTGCCCTGTGTGTATAGGCTTCTTCACATCAGAAATGACATTCTAAAGGTTTCCCCCTTAATCCTTACAACACTGAATTTTCAAGTGGATTATTCCAAATGTCAAACAGGTCAAGCTTATGGTGAGTATTTAGAATTGTTTCTAAAGAAATGTGTAATATAATAAACAGTGCACACCCTTATGAGAGTGCTCCTCTAGGATTCCTCTCATCTGGATCTAAACTGCTTGCAAAGGACATTAGTGACTCGTGTCCCGCACTGTAAGGGTTAACTAGCCAGTGAGAGCATTATGTAATCACCTCATATGCTCTAGCATTCTTTGTACTGTACAACATGTCTGCTTCAGAATTGTTGTCTGCTTGTTATACCCCTGCAAATGAAGTTTGAGAGGGGGTTTATAGGAGCCAGTGTGCTGGAGGGTCTGTCTGACTGTCTGACTGTCTGTCTGTCTGTCTGTGTCTGTCTTGTCTGTCTCTGTCTGTCCGTGGCACAATCTGGTTAAGTCCACTTATTTACATAAAACTTTGAGATAGAGCTTTGAAACTTTACACATTTGCCTACCATCTCAAGCTTCATCTGTGAGCAGGAGTACATAATTCTGTCATGCATTTTTGACAGAATTGTGGCCCTTTTTAGCTCACCAGACCCACACTTTTTAACCCAAACCGAAATCGCAAGCTCATTTTGGCTAGGATTAAGTTTGCAACAAGCTTGCAGTTGCAAGCCAATTAAGGGAGACTGGCATATCTCTAGATAAACATTTACTGGTGTCTATTTTTAGCATACATTTAAAGGTAGGTTATCTCCCTTTTTGATAACAACTGGATTGCCTCCCTTGTTGGTAGTAAATCTGCAGTAATATTGCAGACCCAAACAAAGAAAATTGTTATAGTTAGATCTCGCCTGTTGCACATTAATTAGGACAATTAACCCTTTACTCCATAAATAGGCCTTTCTACACCTTTGCAAATGGAGTAGACCCATATTAAATGGCTTATGTAGTAGCCATCAGATCAATCTGCTGTTTGCTTATGATATGATATAGTGCAAATTGCATTACATTATTTTCATCTATAGAAACACATAGTGAAAGCTTTGAAAATCTTCTCCTCTGATTGTCTGGTGAGCGATGTCAGGGCCTTTCAGGCCCTCTTGTTTAGCTAAAACCCAGCTTCCGTCAGTAGCTTCCGATCCGTTTGTTATACCCAATCTTTCTCAGGGCTGCTTCTTGGAAGAGTAGTTCCACTTTCTCTTCCTTTTATCTGCGCTCTTTTGCGACTCTTCAGAGCGATCTTCTCTCTCTGGGTCCTCTTGTGGCCTCTCAGCGAGTGGTTTAACTCTCTGGCTTTTTCACGTGTTCTTGGCCTACGGTGCGACCAGTTTACAGATAAAAATAGATATAAGCAGTCTATCTAAGAAAATTTCCTTCTGGAATGATGTTATATCTTGGAGGAATTTCTACAGCCAAGTCTTGGTGTTGTTTTTGGTGAGTATACCTTCCCACCTTTGCGACAAAGTCAGCATATTTCACAGCAATAGTGTATTTTGCTACTTAAATGAGATTTTTATACCCCCCTTTTGAAAAAATGGGGGTATATTGCTTTGCACATGTCGGTCGGTAGGTCGGTCGGTCAGTAGATCGATGGTTTCCGAATGATAACTAATAAACGACTTGGCATAGAATCTTCAAACTTGCTGTGGTGGTTGTTCATGACAAGTAGATGACCCTTATCGTTTTTAAGGTCACTAGGTCAAAGGTCAAGGTCACAATGACCTTAACTGCTTAAATAGTTTCCAATCAATAACTGCTCAAGGGTTTGGCTTCGGATCTTCAAACTGGCTTAGGTGGTTGGTCATGACAACTAGATGACCCCTGTTGTTCTTAAGGTCACAAGGTCAAAGGTCAAGGTCACCATGACCTTAACTGGTTAAATGGTTTCCGATCAATAACTGCTCAAGGGTTTGGTTTAGGATAATCAAACTGGCTTAGGTGGTTGGTCATGACAACTAGATGACCCCTGTTGTTCTTAAGGTCACAAGGTGAATGTCACTATGACCTTAACTGGTGAAATGGTTTCCAATCAATAACTGCTCAAGGGTTTGGCTTAGGATCTTCAAACTTGCTTTGATGGTTGGTCATGAAAACTAGATGACCCCATTGTTTTTTAGGTCACTAGGTCAAAGGTCAAGGTCACCATGACCTTAACTGGTGAAATGGTTTCCAATCAATAACTGCTCAAGGGTTTGGCTTTGGATCTTCAAACTTGCTGTGGTGGTTGGTCATGACAACTAGATGATCCCTATTGTTTTTGAGGTCATTAGGTCAAAGGTCAAGGTCACCATGACCTCAACTGATGAATTTGTTTCCGATTAATAACTGCTCAATGGTTTGGTTCAGGATCTTCAAACTTGCTGTGGTGGTTGGTCGTGACCACTAGATAACCCCTATAGTTGTTGAGGTCACTAGGTCAAAGGTCAAGGTCACCATGACCTTGACTTGTGAAATGTTTTCAGATCAATAAATGATTAGTAGTTTGACTTAGGATCTTCAAAGTTGCTGTGTTGATTAGTCATGATCACTTGATGACCTCTATAGTTTAGGTCACTAGATCAAAGGTCAGGGGGCTGAGGGGTATACATGTTTTACAAACATCTTGTTAAAGTAAAATCTGTTTTAACACTATTCTTTAGCGTTTTGGAGTCTGTGCCCGCGCTGGTTTATTTGCATGACGCTTTCTTTTTCCAAAGATGATTCTTCCATTTTGAAAGACATACATACTATAAATATCGACTTAACCTAACTGGATAAGTAAAGCAAATTTTATTCAATAAATGCTATTCAGGTCGAGTTTATACCTAACATTATTGAGACAATTATATTTTTAGCTGGTCTGTTTCAAAGAAAAGTCGAGCTTTTGTGATTACTAGGTCGTAGTCGTAGTCGGCGTTGTCGTCGTTGGTGGCATGCAAAAACTTTAATATAGCACATTACTCGAAAAGTATAAGAGAAAAGAGGTATCAACATGAAACTTCATAGGTTAGTAGATCTCATTGAGGGGAAGGCCCTTACATAAAGACCATAACTCTTGATTTCAAAATTTTGGAGTTATGGCCCTTTATCGTTTTCATTTCTTTTTAATTTTGCTGGACAAGTACCAAATCAGATGAGTGTTGGCGCGGCACAAGGCTCTTGTCTCATTTGTATGACCACAACGATAAATACCTGCAATTATGAATTTAGCCTGCCCTCAAAACGACGCGGCCGCAATAGTCAGGGTGAGCAGACGCTCAGGCATGCACGATCCCGCTTAAAGACTGTCGGATACGCAGGTGTGAAAAACGCCGCATTTATCGCATTAGGAAAGCCAAACAATGTCGGATAACGGATACGACAGGTTCCGTTAAAAGCAGGTCTTAAGCATATAGAATGAAGAAGGACATTTTCGAGACCAAAAACTGCTGTCGGATATATTGGGTTGTCGGTAAAGTCAGGTGCCAGATAACCCTGGTTATACTGTATAGGGAATCATGGTTATATGGTCCATTTTCAGAGAAAAATGGGGAGACTTTAGTAAAAAGTACTTACTGCTTTGTATTTATCTCTTGCTATTCTTAACAGTATAAGGCTAGTTTTGAAACTGGCCCATGACCTTCTAAGAAAACTTGAAAATGGCACATGATCAGCACTATGGCCCTCAATTTAGGGTCTAGTCTACAGTCAGGGACCCAACCACAATTTGAGTCTTACAATTTTTAGCTCACCTGAGCCAAAAACTCAGGATGAGCTATTGTGACCGCGACGTGTCTGTCGTCTGGTGTCCGGCGTCTGTCTCCTCTGAAACTGCTGACCCGATTTTAACTAAATTTTGTCAGAAGCATCAGTGGCTAGGGGGAACGAAATGTTGTTCACGTTATGACCCCCGGACCAAAAATGGCCCCGCCCATGGTCTTATCAGTTTTTCATAGGAAAATCTTTAAAAATCTTCTCTGAAACTGTAAGACGTAGACAGTGCTCCAGATAAGACGCGTACATGCGTATTTACGCATATTTTTTAACCAAAAACGCATTTGAAACTAAAATCGTGCGTACTGATACACATATAAAAAAATTGTGTACGCATTTAAATTTCAAAAGTGTCTCTTAAATTGTCTCCGCCGAAGTTGACTTGAAAAATCTGAAGATCATCAACAGACGCTTGCACTGGCGTACTTATCCGAGCTTCTCTGATTTTTCGCACCCACCCTCGTACCATTCCGGTGAGTCGTGGCTGATTCCTTGTATCTGCAATACTACATTAAAATTAATGTGGTAGGGTATCGGAACTGGTCGCGTTTTTTTCAGACCTTATGCGAAATGGGCCGAGAGTAATCACATTGCAAGCGTCTGATTGACAAAAAAAATCATGGCGTCGTCTGGCGTTGGACGACAAAAGAAAAGATTCAATGTAGAAAAAACACCAACTTTGTTTAGTTATTTCGGAAGACAAGATGAAAAGGCAAGTTCCCAATCGACTGTGACGTCAATACTTTAAAACTCTGTTATTGACTACATACAATAATTATTATAAATACATTTGACACAGAAGATTACGATTTGTCAACTATGTGGTTACTAGTGTCATAATTAAAGGTTAGAGATTTGCTGGTTTGTTTCTGTTTTATTTGCTTTCAGCTGAATGTCAGCATTACATTTTGATTTTCAGCATTGAAAATAAAATGTGCGCGTACGTACACATTAGCGTGCAAAAATTATCTGGAGCACTGCGTAGACCTTCGATATTTGGTATGAAGCATGATCTTATGGTCCTACAAAGATTGTTAAAATTATGACACCCGGGCAAAAAATGGCCCCACCCAAGGGCTTATCAGTTTTTCATAGGAAAATCTTTAAAAATCTTCTTCTCTGAAATTGTAAGGCCTAGACCTTTGGTATTTGGTATGTAGCATGATCTTATGGTCCTCTACAAAGGTTGTTCAAATTATGACCCCCGGGCCAAAAATGGCCCGCCCAAGGGCTTATCAGTTTTTCATAGGAAAATCTTTAAAAATCTTCTTCTCTAAAACTGTAAGGCCTAGACCTTTGATATTTGTTATGTAGCATGATCTTATGGTCCTCTACATAGATTTTCAAATTATGACCCCCAGGCCAAAAAAATGCCCAGCCCAAGGGCTTATCAGTTTTTCATAGGAAAATCTTTAAAAATCTACTGAAACTGTAAGGCCTAGACCTTTTATGTTTGGTATGTAACATGATCTAATGGTCCTCTACAAATATGTAGCTGTGGCTTGTGGTCCTCTGCCAAGAATGTTCAACTTACGACCCTGACCACTGGGCGAAACTTGGCCCTGTCTCAAGGCTTATCAGTTTTTCATGGGAAAAATATAAAATATTATTATACCCCCCTTTTGAAAAAATGGGGGTATATTGCTTTGCACATGTCGGTCGGTAGGTCGGTCGGTCAGTAGATCGATGGTTTCCTAACGATAACTAATAAACGACTTGGCATAGAATCTTTAAACTTGCTGTGGTGGTTGGTCATGACAAGTAGATGACCCCTTTTTTTTTAGGTCACTAGGTCAAAGGTCAAGGTCACAATGACCTAAAATGGTGAAATAGTTTCCGATCAATAACTGCTCAAGGGTTTGGCTTCGGATCTCCAAACTTGCTGTGGTGGTTGGTCATGATCACTAGATGACCCCCATTGTTTTTGAGGTCACTAGGTCAAAGGTCACGGTCACCATGACCTTACCTGGTTAAATGGTTTCCGATCAATAAATGCTCACGGGTTTGGTTTAGAATCTTCAAACTTGCTGTGGTAGTTGGTCATGACCACTGGATGACCCCTATTGTTTTTGAGGTCAAAGGTCAAGGTCACCATGACCTTAACTGGTAAAATGGTTTCTGATCAATAACTGCTCAAGGGTTTGGCTTAGGATCTTCAAAAATATAAAATATTATTATACCCCCCTTTTGAAAAAAATGGGGGTATAATGCTTTGCACATGTCGGTTGGTTGGTAGGTCGGTCGGTCGGTAGATCGATGGTTTCCGAACGATAACTAATAAATGACTTGGCATAGAATCTTTAAACTTGCTGTGGTGGTTGGTCATGACAAGTAGATGACCCCTGTTGTTTTTTAGGTCACTAGGTCAAAGGTCAAGGTCACAATGACCTAAAATGGTGAAATAGTTTCCGATCAATAACTGCTCAAGGGTTTGGCTTCGGATCTTCAAACTTGCTGTGGTGGTTGGTCATGATCACTAGATGACCCCCATTGTTTTTTAGGTCACTAGGTCAAAGGTCAAGGTCACCATGACCTTTCCTGGTTAAATGGTTTCCGATCAATAACTACTCAAGGGTTTGGTTTAGAATCTTCAAACTTGCTGTGGTAGTTGGTCATGACCACTGGATGACCCCTATTGTTTTTGAGGTCACTAGGTCAAAGGTCAAGGTCACCATGACCTTAACTGGTAAAATGGTTTCTGATCAATAACTGCTCAAGGGTTTGGCTTAGGGTCATCAAATTTTCTTAGGTGGTTGGTCATGACAACTAGATGAGCCCTGTTGTTTTTTAGGTCACTAGGTCAAAGGTCAAGGTCACCATTAGCTTAGGATCTTCAATCTTGCTGTGGTGGTTGGTCATGACCACTTGATGACCCCTATTGTTTCTGAGGCCACTAGGTCAAAGGTCAAGGTCACCATGACCGTAACTGGTGAAATGGTTTCCAATCAATAACTGCTCAAGGGTTTGGTCTAGAATCTTCAAACTTGCTGTGGTAGTTGGTCATGACCACTGGATGACCCCTGTTGTTTGTGAGGTCACTAGGTCAGAGGTCAAGGTCACCATGACCTTAACTGGTAAAATGGTTTTTGATCAATAACTGCTCTAGGGTTTGGTTAGGATCTTCAAATTTGCTTAGGTGGTTGGTCATGACAACTAGATGAGCCCTGTTGTTGTTGAGGTAAGTAGGTCAAAGGTCAAGGTCACCGTGACCTTAACTGGTGAAATGGTTTCAGATCAATAACTGCTCAAGTGTTTGGCTTAGGGTCTTCAAACTTGCTGTGGTGGTTGGTCATGACCACTATATGACCCCTATTGCTTCGAGGTCACTAGTTCAAATGTCAAGGTCATCATGACCTTAACTGGTGAAATGGTTTCCAATCAATAACTGCTCAAGGGTTTGGTTTAGGATCTTCAAACTTGATGTGGTGGTTGATCATGACCACTAGATGACACCTATTGTTTTTGAGGTCACTAGTTCAAAGGTCAAGGTCACCATGACCTAAACTGGTGAAATGGTTTCCAATCAATAACTGCTCAAGGGTTTGGCTTAGGATCTTCAAACTTGCTGTGGTGGTTGGTCATGACAACTAGATGACCCCAATTGTTTTTGAGGTCACTAGGTCAAAGATCAAGGTCATCATGACCTTAACTGATGAAATGGTTTCTGATTAATAACTGCTAAACGGTTTGGTTTGGGATCTTCAAACTTGCTGTGGTAGTTGGCCGTGACCACTAGATGACCTTATAGTTGTTGAGGTCACTAGGTAAAAGGTCAAGGTCACCATGACCTTAACTTGTGAAATGTTTTCAGATCAATAAATGATCAGTGGTTTGGCTTAGGATCTTCAAAGTTGCTGTGGTGATTAGTCATGACCACTAGATGACCTCTATAGTTTAGGTCACTTGATCAAAGGTCAGGGGGTCTTGGGGTATACATGTTTTATAAACATCTCTTGTTTTTCTCTGAAACCATAAGGCTTAGACCTTTAATTAATTGCATACTGCTTTGCCTTGTGGTACTCTACCAAGGTTGTACAAATGATTTCTGGTTGTCGAAAATGGCCCCACCCCTGGGGTTATCTCAGGTGAACACTTCAGGGCCTCATGGCCCTCTTGTTGAAATTGCTATACCTTATTTTGCAATTCTTGTTAAAAGAAAAATGTGTTCTCATTGTTGTTATGTAGGATGAGACAAGTTCCAGGATATATTTGTTATATTGCAGTGTTACCCTTGAGTCCCACTCATTTGAACTATGCCGTGTTGGTACTTTGAGAAGAAAGAGATTAAGAATTCACCATCTTACAGAGACGGTATTGACTCTGGCACTGAAGCACGCTACAGAAAGGAGGGAGCCAGATTTATAGTAGAAGCTGGAACCAAACTGGGACTGTATCCTTTAACAAAGATACAAACCGAAGCCTAGCCTAAAACATGCTTACTTCAATTTTAACTTTACAGTGTCAATGCTTTATTAGTCATATGTATATAGTTAACCTTTTTAGCTCACCAGAGCACGTTGTGCTCAGGGTGAGCTTTTGTGATCGTCCGTTGTCCGTCGTCAACAAGTTGAACCTTTAAAAAGCTTCTCCTCTGAATCTACAGGGTTCTCAACTTTCATCTTTGGCACATAGCATCATATTCAGGTCCTCTACAAAAGGGGTGCCTTGTTTTCAATAGAAACAATTATAGTAAAACTTTGAAAATCTTCTCCTTTAAAACTGGAAGGTTCTTAGCTTTCATATTTTGCACATAGCATCATATTCAGGTCCTCTACAAAAGTTATATAAATTATGGCCCTGGGGTCAAAATTGGCCCCGCCCCAGGGGTGGCTAGTTTAAAATAGAAACATATAGGGAAAACTTTGAAAATCTTCTCCTGAATCTACAGGGTTCTCAGCTTTCATATTTAGCACATAGCATCATGTTCAGGTCCTCTACGAAAATTATATAAATTATGTCCCTAGGGTCAAAATTGGCCCCGCCCCAGGGGTAGCCAGTTTTTAATAGAATCATATAGTGAAAACTTTGAAAATCTTCTCCTCTGAAACTGGAAGGTTCTCAGCTTTCATATTTGGCACATAGCATCATGTTCAGGTCCTCTACAAAAGTTATATAAATTATGCCCCTGGGGTCAAAATTGCCCCCGCCCCAGGGGTGATCAGTTTCAATAGAAACATATAGTCAAAATCTTCTCCTCTGAATCTACAGGGTTCTCAACTTTCATATTTGGCACATAGCATCATGTTCAGGTCCTCTATGAAAGTTATATAAATTATGTCCCTAGGGTCAAAATTGGCCCCGCCCCAGGGGTAGCCAGTTTTTAATAGAATCATATAGTGAAAACTTTGAAAATATTCTCCTCTGAAACTGGAAGATTCTCAGCTTTCATATTTGGCACATAGCATCATGTTCAGGTCCACTACAAAAGTTGTATAAATTATGCCCCTAGGGTAAAAATTGGTCCCGCCCCACGGGTGGCTAATTTTCAATAGAAATGTTAATAGTGAAAACTTTGAAAATCTTCTCTTCTGAAACTAGAAGGTTCTCAGCTTTCATATTTGGCACATAGCATCATGTTCAGGTCCTCTACAATAGTTATACAAATTATGCCCCTGGGGTCAAAATTGGCCCTCCCCAGGGGTGGACAGTTTTCAATAGAAACATATAGTGAAAACTTTGAAAATCTTCTCCTCTGAATCTATAGTGTTCTTAGCTTTCATATTTGGCACATAGCATCATGTTCAGGTCCTCTTCAAAAGTTATATAAATTGTGCCCTTTGGGTCAAAATTGACCCCGCCCCAGGGCCGGCTAGTTTTCTATAGAAGCATATAGTGAAAACTTTGAAAATCTTCTCCTCTTATTGTCTGGTGAGCGCTCTTGTTTCACATATAAACACTTTTTTACACCTTAGCAAACAGAGTAGATCCATATCAGATCAGAGTCTGCTCTGTTGGCTTATGAAATTTTAAGAGATCTGACTCTGCAGATTCTAGTACAAAAAAATCATTGTGCCATTATAAAAAAAATTCTGCAAATAAATATTCATGATATCCTTATTTCTTACATGAATGCTCAACAGGGAAAGGGTTAATTAGTATATTCTGAACTCAGTTTAACATAAAAATCAGAACATCAGTCTTTTCTTTGGCACACACTTTAATACACCTAAAGAGTATTACATATATTTTTTTTTATGTTGTATTTAATAAGCATACAATATTATCAAACATACTTCTTATCATTAAGTTATTATACATACAATTCAAAACAAATGTTATGAATCACATTTTGTGAAAATACTACCATAGATTGGTATAAATCCAAGATTATTATACCCCCCCCCCCCCCCCCCCCCCCTTTTGAAAAAATGGGGGTATATTGCTTTGCACATGTCGGTCTGTCTGTCGGTCGGTCGGTAGATCGATGGTTTCCGAACGATAACTAATAAACGACTTGGCATAGAATCTTCAAACTTGCTGTGGTGGTTGGTCATGACAACTAGATGACCCCTATTGTTTTTGAGGTCACTAGGTCAAAGGTCAAGGTCACCATGACCTAAAATAGTGAAATAGTTTCCGATCAATAACTGCTCAAGGGTTTGTCTTGGGATCTTCAAACTTGCTGTGGTGGTTGGTCATGACCACTAGATGACCCCTATAGTTTTTGAGGTCACTAGGTCAAAGGTCAGGGTCACCATGACCTTAACTGTGTAAATGGTTTCCGATCAATAACTGCTCAAGGGTTTAGCTTAGAATCTTCAAACTTGCTGTGGTAGTTGGTCATGACCTCTGGATGACCCCTATTGTTTTTGAGGTCACTAGGTCAAAGGTCAAGGTCACCATGACCTTAACTGGTAAAATGGTTTCTGATCAATAACTGCTCAAGGGTTTGGCTTAGGATCTTCAAATTTGCTTAGGTGGTTGGTCATGACAACTAGATGAGCCCTGTTGTTTTTTAGGTCAAGGTCAAGGTCACCATGACCTTAACTGGTGAAATGGTTTGCGATCAATAACTGCTCAAAGGTTTGGCTTAGAATCTTCAAACTTGCTGCGGTAGTTGGTCATGACAACTGGATGACCCCAATTGTATTTTAGGTCAAAGGTCAAGGTCACCATGACCTTAACTGGTAAAATGGTTTCTGATTAATAACTGCTCAAGGGTTTGGCTTAGCATCTTCAAATTTGCTGTGGTGGTTGGTCATGATAACTAGATGAGCCCTGATGTTTTTTAGGTCACTAGGTCAAAGGTCAAGGTCACCATGACCTTAACTGGTGAAATGGTTTGCGATCAATAACTGCTCAAGGGTTTGGCTTAGGATCTTCAAACTTGCTGTGATGGTTGGTCATGACAGCTAGATGAGCCATTTTGTTTTTTAGGTCACTAGGTCAAAGGTCAAGGTCACCATGACCTTAGCTGGTGAAATGGTTTGCAATCAATAACTGCTCAAGGGTTTGACTTAGGATCTTCAAATTTGCTGTGATGGTTGGTCATGACCACTAGATGAGCCCTTTTGTTTTTGAGGTGACTAGGTCAAAGGTCAAGGTCACCATGACCTTAACTGGTGAAATGGTTTCCAATCAATAACTGCTCAACGGTTTGGCTTAGGATCTTCAAACTTGCTGTGGTGGTTGGTCATGACAACTAGATGACCCCTATTGTTTTTTAGGTCACTAGGTCAAAGGTCAAGGTCACCATGACCTAATATAGTGAAATAGTTTCCGATCAATAACTGCTCAAGGTTTGTCTTGGGATCTTCAAACTTGCTGTGGTGGTTGGTCATGACCACTAGATGACCCCTATAGTTTTTGAGGTCACTAGGTCAAAGGTCAGGGTCACCATGACCTTAACTGTGTAAATGGTTTCCGATCAATAACTGCTCAAGGGTTTAGCTTAGAATCTTCAAACTTGCTGTGGTAGTTGGTCATGACCTCTGGATGACCCCTATTGTTTTTGAGGTCACTAGGTCAAAGGTCAAGGTCACCATGACCTTAACTGGTAAAATGGTTTCTGATCAAAAACTGCTCAAGGGTTTGGCTTAGGATCTTCAAATTTGCTTGGGTGGTTGGTCATGACAACTAGATGAGCCCTGTTGTTTTTTAGGTCAAAGGTCAAGGTCACCATGACCTTAACTGGTGAAATGGTTTGCGATCAATAACTGCTCAAAGGTTTGGCTTAGAATCTTCAAACTTGCTGCGGTAGTTGGTCATGACAACTGGATGACCCCAATTGTTTTTGAGGTCACTAGGTCAAAGGTCAAGGTCACCATGACCTTAACTGGTAAAATGGTTTCTGATTAATAACTGCTCAAGGGTTTGGCTTAGCATCTTCAAATTTGCTGTGGTGGTTGGTCATGATAACTAGATGAGCCCTGATGTTTTTAGGTCACTAGGTCAAAGGTCAAGGTCACCATGACCTTAACTGGTGAAATGGTTTGCGATCAATAACTGCTCAAGGGTTTGGCTTAGGATCTTCAAACTTGCTGTGATGGTTGGTCATGACAGCTAGATGAGCCATTTTGTTTTTTAGGTCACTAGGTCAAAGGTCAAGGTCACCATGACCTTAGCTGGTGAAATGGTTTGCAATCAATAACTGCTCAAGGGTTTGGCTTAGGATCTTCAAATTTGCTGTGATGGTTGGTCATGACCACTAGATGAGCCCTTTTGTTTTTGAGGTGACTAGGTCAAAGGTCAAGGTCACCATGACCTTAACTGGTGAAATGGTTTCCAATCAATAACTGCTCAACGGTTTGGCTTAGGATCTTCAAACTTGCTGTGGTGGTTGGTAATGACAACTAGATGACCCCTATTGATTTTGAGGTCACTAGGTCAAAGGTCAAGGTCATCATGACCTTAAATGATGAAATGGTTTCCAATTAATAACTGCTCAATGGTTTGGTTTGGGATCTTCAAACTTGCTGTGGTAGTTGGTCGTGACCACTAGATGACCCCTATAGTTGTTGAGGTCACTAGGTCAAAGGTCAAGGTCACCATGACCTTAACTTTTGAAATGTTTTCAGATCAATAAATGATCAGTGGTTTGGCTTAGAATCTTCAAAGTTGCTGTGGTGATTAGTCATGACCGCTAGATGACCTCTATAGTTGAGGTCACTAGATCAAAGGTCAGGGGGTCTGGGGGGTATACATGTTTTACAAACATCTCTTGTTCTTAAAGTCCCTTTCTATTTTTAGCTCACCAGAGCACTTTTGTGCTCAGGGTGAGCTTTTGTGATCGCCTGATGTCCGTCGTCGTGCGTCGTCCGTCGTCGGGCGTCAACAATTTGAACCTTTAAAAATCTTCTCCTCTGAATCTACAGGGTTCTCAGCTTTCATCTTTGGTACATAGCATCATCTGTAGGTCCCCTACAAAAGTTATATAAATTATGCCCCTAGAGTCAAAATTGGCCCCGCCCCAGGGGTGCCTTGTTTTCTATTAAAATATATAGTAAAACTTTGAAAATCTTCTCCTCTGAAACTGGAAGGTTCTCAGCTCTCATATTTGGCACATAACATCATGTTCAGGTCCTCTACAAAAGTTATATAAATTATGGCCCTGGGGTCAAAATTGGCTGCGCCCCAGGGGTGGGGAGTTTTCAATAGAAACATATAGTGAACTTTGAAAATCTTCTTCCTTTGAAACTGAAATGCTTCATAGCTTTCATATTTGGCACATAGCATCATATTCAGGTCTTCTACAAAAGTTATATAAATCATGGCACCAGGGTCAAAATTGGCCCCACCCCAGGGGTAGCAAGTTTTTCAAAGCTGACTTACATATAGCTATTTATAAACATTTGCTGGTGTCTATTTTTAGCATACATTTAAAGGGAGATTATCTCCCTTTGCCCCTTTTTTTATAACAACTGGATTGTCTCCCTTGTTGGTGGTAACTCTAAATATTGCAGATCTACCCAAAGAATGAAAAATTTTGCACAGTAAATCAGACAATTAACCCTTTACTCCATAAATATGCCTTTCTACACCTTTGCAAACAGAGTAGACCCAGATCAGATGGCTCATGTAGTAGCCATCTGATCAGTCTGCTGATTGCTTATGATATAATATAGTACAAAGTGCATTACATTGTTTTCATTTTGTGTACAATATACTTATAATATGTTTGCTAACCCTTTCCCTCATGTTAACACTTTTTTCACACATTTGCAAACAGAACAGACCCAGATCAGACGGCTCCTAAAGCAGCTGTCTGACCAGGGTTTGCTCTGTTTGTTAATGGAATTTGAAAGATGTTTCTTTACTTTCTAAAATGGCTACACTGTCCCACTTTCCATATTTCATTATAACTATTTTGTCTATGAATGTTCAGTAGGTATTTAAATTTTGAATAAATATAGAACAGGGGAAGGGTTGAAAATAAATTAAGATATGAATAATAATAACTCATGAAGGTGTAATGAAAATATCTGAAATTTTGGATATTATTTTATAAGTACATGTATAGATTAATTTATTCTTTCTAAAATTCAACCAATTTGCCCAGGGAAAGGGTATACATACTTTTGTACATACTTCTTTAGATTTGCATTGTGATATGTTTTCATTTACATTTTCTTAAATTTTCTTCACTTGAGGTCCTCTACAAAAGTTACATAAATTATGCCCCTTGAGTCAAAATTGGCCCTCGCCAGGGCTGGCTAGTTTTCTATAGAAACACATAGTGAAAACTTTGAAAATCTTCTCCTCTGATTGTCTGGTGAGCGATGTCAGGGCCTTTCAGGCCCTCTTGTTATGTGTATTCATTTCCGTAATGTGTCAAAAACAACACAGGAAAATATCATGGAACAAGCTGATATATCTAAATTTAGCACTTGTGTGATGTCATTGAATCATGTGACCATTGACTGTAATTTACATGTACATGTATATAGAAATTCTGTTCTATGTTTGAATTTATAGCTTAGTGCAACAACAAAACAAACTAGAACTGAAAAAATGCAAGCACCTTGTTCAATATTCCCCAAGTTTTTTTGTTTAATCAGATGATGTATCTCGACTGGAGCCTCTGTCCATTATGTTCTTGTGTATTCTCAGATGATGATATCAGCCTTGTCTGTGACTTAACTTTTTCAACATGACTTGTTGGTCGCCATTTTTGTTTACTGTCTTTGAGTGCAAAGGTCACATGATGATCACATTGAAGTAGCTCATTTGTATATAGTGGATGATCTGTCCAACTAGGGATTCCCATGGTAAATCCCATTCTTCGAAATGAAACATTTTTCGCAACTTGTTTACTTGCTTGGAAATTTTCAATCTTAATTTTTATACCCCTCACAACGAAGTTTGTGGGGGATATACTGGAATCAGGTCGTCTGTCCATCTATCTGTCAGTCCATGGACACAATTTTGTCCGTCCTTCTTCTTCTACAGTTTTGTTTCAATTATGTTGAAAGTTGGTGTGTAGCTTTATGACCATATAAACCTTTGCACCGTATATTTCCATTATGATCAGACCACTACTTCAGGTGTCATCTCCCCCTTTTAGTCCCCTACCAATGTTTTCCGGTTTTCTGGACTTTTTATGGAAGTGGCTGGAGATATCAACACTATATTTAGTGCAAAGCTATATCTAGATAATACAGCTTATGTTCCAATCTCAGTCCAGTTGAATAATTATTTTTAGAGTTATGGCCCGTGAACTTTAATTTTTTCCTTCAAATTTTGAATTTTCCATACTTTTTAGCTCACCTGGCACGAAGTGCCAAGGTGAGCTATTGGGATGATCCTGTGTCCGGCGTCCAGCGTCGTGCGTCGCGCGTACGTGCGAGCATCAACAATTTACTTAAACATCTTCTTCTCTGGAACCACAAAGCCAAGAGCTTTGATATTTGGTATGTAGCATGATGTTATGGTCCTCTACAAAGAGTGTTCAAATTATGTCCCCCGGGCCAAAAATGGCCCTGCCCCAGGGCTTATCAGTTTTTCATAGGACAATCTTTAAAAATCTTCTTCTCTGAAACTGTAAGGCATAGACCTTTGGTATTTGGTATGTAGCATCATCTAATGGTCCTCTACTAAGATTGTTCAAATTATGACCCCCAGGACAAAAATGGCCCCACCCCGGGGCTTATCAGTTTTTCATAGGAAAATCTTTAAAAATCTTCTTCTCTAAAATTAAAAGGTATAGACCTTTGATATTTGGTATGTAGCATTATCTAATGGTCCTCTACCAAGATTAATCAAATTATGACCCCCGGACCAAAAATGGCCCCACCCTGGGGCTTATCAGTTTTTCATAGGAAAATCTTTAAAAATCTTCTCCTCCAAAACTGTAAGGTCTAGACCCTTAATATTTGGTAAGTAGCATCATCTAATGGTTTTCTACCAAGATTGTTCAAATTATTATCCCTGGGCCAAAAATGGCCCCGCCCTGGGGCTTATCAGTTTTTCATATGAAAATCTTCAAGAATCTTCTTCTCCAAAACTGTAAGGCGAGACCTTTAATATTTGGTATGTAGCATTATCTAATAGTTTTCTACCAAGATTGTTCAAATTATGTCCCCTGGGTTGAAAATGGCGCCGCCCTGGGGCGTATCAGTTTTTCATAGGAGAGTCTTAAAAAAATTTCTTCTCTTAAAAATCTTTAAAAGTCTTCTCTGAAATTGTAAGGCATAGACCTTTGATATTTGGTATGTTGCATTATCTAATAGCCCTCTACCAAGATTGTTCAAATTATTACCCCCAGATCAAAAATGGCCCTGCCCTGGGGCTTATCAGTTTTTCATAGGAAAATCTTTGAAAAATCTTCTCCTCCAAATCTGTAAGGTCTAGACCCTTTATATTTGGTATGTAGTTTCATCTAATGGTTTTCTACCAAGTTTTCTGCCAAAAATGGCCCCGCCCTTGGGCTTATCAGTTTTTCATATGAAAATCGTTAAGAATCTCCTTCTCCAAAACTGTAAGGCCGAGACCTTTAATATTTGGTATGTAGCGTTATCTAATAGTTTTCTACCAAGATTGTTCAAATTATGACCCCTGGTTTGAAAATGGCCCTGCCCCGGGGCATATCAGTTTTTCATAGGAAAGTCTTTGAAAATCTTCTTCTCTTAAAACTGTAAGGCCTAGACCTATGATATTTGGTATGTAGTATGATCTAATGGTCCACTACAAAAATTGTTCAAGTTATGACCTCCGGTCATTTTCATTCAAGTTATGACCCCTGGACCCAAAATGACCCTGCCCGGGGCTTATCGGTTTTTCATAGGAAAATCTTTAAAAATCTTCTACGAAACTGTAAGGCCTGGACCTTGACATTTGGTATGTGGCATCCTTTAATGATTCTCTTCCAAGATTCAGACGCTGAGTGACTCATTTCAGTCATTAGGTTAGATCCAGATCAGAAGTTGAGTATCTCTGATCTGGATCTAGATCCAAACATTGATTCATATCAGATACTGAGTAACTCGGCATCGGACCTGGATCCAAAAATTGATCCAAATTAGATTCTGGGTTACTCTGAGTCTGTTCTGGATCCAATTATTATAGATCCACACCTTAACAAAAAGTGTCCCGCGCAAGATTACATGCAATCTGTCATTGTAATCATAAATCTGTTACGAACAGGTGAGCGATTAAGGGCCATCATGGCCCTCTTGTTTTCGGAAGTGGTTGGAGATATTAACTTTATATATATATGTGGCATAAAGCTAAATCTAGATGACTTACAGCTAAATTTTGAATCTCAGTCTGGTTGAATAATTTTTATACGCCCGTTTGAAAAAACGGGACGTATTATGGAATGGCGCTGTCTGTGTGTCTGTCCATCTGTAACATCTCTAACTCAAGTTCCGCTTGGTGGATCCTTCTCAAATTTTACCACAATGTTTATCTAGACATGCTACAGTAGCCTGCCAAGTCCCGGTTTGTTTATCCAAGGTCAAGGTCACACAATTGGACTTAGAATTTGTGTTTAGCAAAAATGTTAACCAGTCTTTCTGTCTGTAACATCTCTAACTCAAGTTCCGCTTGGTGGATCCTTCCCAAATTTAACCACAATGTTTATCTAGACATGCTACAGTAGCCTGCCAAGTCCCGGCTCGTTTATCCAAGGTCAAGGTCACTTAATTGGACTTAGAATTTGCGTTTAGCATTTGCGTTAAGCAAAAATGTTAACCTCAATTTATGTGGAACAAGTCCACTTATTTACATAACACTTTGTGATAAAGCTTTGAAACTTGGAACACTTGTTCACCGTCACAAGCTTTACCTGTAGGCAAGAGTAAATAACTCTTGTCAAGCATTTTGACCGAATTATGCCCCTTTTTAGCTCACCAGAGCGCAAAGTGCTCAGGGTGAACTTTTGTGATTGCCTGATGTCCGTCGGCGTGCGTCGTCCGTCGTCAGTCGTCAACAATTTGAACCTTTAAAAATCTTCTCCTCTGAATCTACAGGGTTCTCAGCTTTCATCTTTGGCACATAGTATCATCTTTAGGTCCTCTACAAAAGTTATATAAATTATGGCCCTGGGGTCAAAATTGGCCCCGCCCCAGGGGTGCCTTGTTTTCAGTAGAAATATATAGTAAAACTTTGAAAATCTTCTCCTCTGAAACCAGAAGGTTCTCAGCTTTCATATTTGGCACATAGCATCATGTTCAGGTCCTCTACAAAAGTTATATAAATTATGACCCTGGGGTCAAAATTGGCCCCGCCCCAGGGGTGGGCAGTTTTCAATAGAAACAAATAGTGAAATCTTTGAAAATCTTCTCCTCTGAAACTGGAAGTCTCTCAGCTTTCATATTTGGCACAGAGCATCGTGTTCAGGTCCTCTACAAAAGTTGTATAAATTAAGCCCCTGGTGTCAAAATGTTATATAAATTATGGCCCCGGGGTCAAAATTGCCCCCGCCCCAGGGGTAGGCAGTTTTCAATAGAAACAAATAGTGAAATATTTGAAAATCTTCTCCTCTGAAACTGGAAGGCTCTCACCTTTCATATTTGGCACATAGCATCATGTTCAGGTCCTCTACAAAAGTTATATAAATCATGGCCCTGGGGTCAAAATTGGCCCCGCCCCAGGGGTGGGCAGTCTTCAATAGAAACAAATAGTGAAATCTTTGAAAATCTTCTTCTCTAAAACTGGAAGGCTCTCAGCTTTCATATTTGGCACATAGCATCATGTACAGGTCCTCTACAAAAGTTATATAAATTATGGCCCTGAGGTCAAAATTGGCCCCGCCCCAGGCGTGCCATGTTTTCAATAAAAACAAATAGTGAAATCTTTGAAAATCTTCTTGTCTGAAACTGGAAGGCTCTCAGCTTTCATATTTGGCATATAGCATCAGGTTCAGGTCCTCTACAAAAGTCATATAAATTATGCCCCCGGGGTCAAAATTAGCCCCGCCCCAGGGGTGGGCAGTTTTCAATAGAAACAAATTGTGAAATCTTTGAAAATCTTCTTCTCTGAAACTGGAAGGCTCTCAGCTTTCATATTTGGGACATAACATCATGTACAAGTCCTCTACAAAAGTTATATAAAGTATGGCTCTGGGGGTCAAAATTGGCCCCGCCCCAGGGGTGGGCAGTTTCCAATAGAAACAAATAGTGAAATCTTTAAAAAATTTCTTCTCTGAAACTGGAAGGCTCTCAGCTTTCATATTTGGCACATAGCATCATGTTCTGTTCCTCTACAAAAGTTATATAAATTATGACCCCTGGGTCAAAATTGGCCCCGCCCCAGGGGTGGGCAGTTTTCAATAGAAACAAATAGTGAAATCTTTGAATATCTTCTTCTCTGAAACTAGGAGGTTCTTAGCTTACATACTTTGCACATAGTATCATGTACAGGTCCTCTACAAAAGTTATATAAATTATGGCCCTGGGGTCAAAATTGGCCCCGCCCCAGGGGTAGCCAGTTTTCAACAGAAACATATAGTGAAAACTTTGAAAATCTTTTTCTCTGAAACTGGAAGGTTCTCAGCTTTCATATTTGGCACATAGCACCATGTCCAGGTCCTCTACAAAAGCTATATAAATTGTGTCCAGGGTCAGGCTAGTTTTCTATAGAAACATATAGTTAAAACTTTGAAAATCTTCTCTGATTGTCTGGTGAGCGCTTCAGGGCCATTCTGGCCCTCTTGTCTATAGAAACATAGTGAAATCTTTGAAAATCTTCTCGTCTGAAACTGGAAGGTTCTCAGATTTCATTTTTGGCACGTAGCATCGTGTTCAGGTCCTCTACAAAAGTTATATAAATTATGGCCCTGGGGTCAAAATTGGCCCCACCCCAGGGTTGGGCCATTTTCAATAGAAACAAATAGTGAAATCTTTGAAAATCTTCTTCTCTGAAACTGGGATGCTCTCAGCTTTCATATTTGGCACAGAGCATCATGTTCAGGTCCTCTTCAAAAGTTATATAAATTATGCCCCTGGAGTCAAAATTGGCCCGCCCCAGGAGTGGGCAGTTTTCAATAGAAACAAATAGTGAAATCTTTGAAAATCTTCTTCACTGAAATTGGAAGGCTCCCAGCTTTCATATTTGGCACATAGCATCATGTTCAGGTCCTCTACAAAAGTTATATAAATTATGGCTCTGGGGTCAAAATTGGCCCGCCCCAGGGGTGGGCAGTTTTCAATAGAAACAAATAGTGAAATCTTTGAATACCTTCTCCTCTGAAACTGGAAGGCTCTCAGCTTTCTTATTTGGCACAGAGCATCATGTTCTGGTCCTCTACAAAGTTATATAAATTATGGCCCTGGGGTCAAAATTTGCCCCGCCCCAGGGTTGAGCAGTTTTAAATAGATACATATAGTGAAAACTTTGAAAACCTTCTCCTCTGAAACTTGAAGGTTCTTAACTTTCATATTTGGCGCATAGCACCATGTTCAAGTCCTCTACAAAAGTTATATAAATTATGCCCCTGTGGTCAAAATTGGCCCCGCCCCAAGGGTGGGCCATTTTCAATAGAAACAAATAGTGAAATCTTTGAAAATCTTCCTCTCTGAAACTGGGAGGCTCTCAGCTTTCATATTTGGCACAGAGCATCATGTTCAGGTCCTTTACAAAAGTTATATAAATTATGCCCCTGGTGTCAAAATTGGCCATGCCCTAGGGGTATCCAGTTTTCAATAGAAACATATAGTGAAATCTTTGAAAATCTTCTCGTCTGAAACTGGAAGGTTCTCAGCTTTCATATTTGGCACATAGCATCATGTTCAGGTCCTCTACAAAAGTTATATAAATGTTTACGCTTGGGTCAAAATTGGCCCCACTAGGACATTTACTTAATAATTGTATTAAAATAATTGCTGAAAAAGTGTTAAAAATATAGATTTAATCAATGTCTAATATGAAGGTCAAATTGAATAGAAGTAAACAAATGGCCACTGATGGAAATACCTTAAACAGCCTATGGGATCACTAGTTATGCATAGGAAAAACTTTAAAATTATTCTTGTCAGAAACTGCATATCCCAGAGCTTAGATATTTGGTGTATAGATTTACTTAGTATAACTTTATGAGCATAACTTTATGAGTTTTATAAGTATCATAGTTCTGGGGTTAAAATTGGCCCTGCCCTGTGTGTATAGACTTCTTTACATCAGAAACTACATTCTAAAGGTTTCTCCTTAGTTCTTATATAATCACCCTTAGCCTGATCAGTAGAGTAGAAATTGTGTTTAGACAAATAACACACACTCATTTAAGATTGAGAAAACTGTGGATAATTCTCAAAATGCAGAACACTCTTAAAGCTTTTTTTCATACCTATGCCCTGCATTAAGCTACCAGCTATCAATATAGAGCATATCTGTTGTGAATTTCAGCTTAACTCTTTGCATGCTGGGAAATTTTGTCATCTGCTAAATTGTTGTCTGCAGCATATTCACAAGTTATCCTAACTACACACTTTCTTTCTAAGTTTTTCAGAAGTTCAGTGTCATTTACAAACAGTTTGGATATCAGATCAGGCACCACATTATGTTGGCCCTGATCTGGATCCAAACTGTTTGCATAGGTCATTAGTGGTGGGCTCATATACAAACAATTTGGATATCAGATCAGGCCCCACATTATGTGGGGCCTGATCTGGATCCAAACTGTTTGCATAGGTCATTAGTGGTGGGAGAATCCGCCTCTAGCATCCAAAGAATTAATACAAGTTCCAGTGGTCTAATGCTCTATCCATTCTTTCACTACATTCTTTTAGCATCATGTTCAGGTCCTCTACAAAAGTTATATAAATTGTGTCCCTGGGGTCAAAATTGGCACTGCCCCTGGGGTGTTAAGTTTTCAATAGAAACATATACTCTGATTGTCTGGTGAGCGATGTCAGGGCCATTCTGGCCCTCTTGTTAACTTAGAATTTTTTGTTACGGTTTTGGTTAAAGTCCACTTATTTACATAACCTTTTGAGATAAAGCTTTTAAACTTGGAACACTTGTTCACCATCATAAGCTTCACCTGTAGGCAAGAGTACATAACTCTGTCCAACATTTTGACAGAATTATGCCCCCTTTTAACTTAGAAATTTTGGTTAAGGTTTTGGTTAAAGCCACTTATTTACATAACCCTTTCAGATTAAGCTTTTAAACTTTGAACACTTGTTCACAATCACAAGCTTCACCTGTAGGCAAGAGTACATAACTCTGTCTAACATTTTGACATAATTATGACGCTTTTTATTTTGGAGTCAAAATTGGGCCCGCCAATAGAAATATATAGTGAAAACTTTGAAAATCTTCTCCTGAAACTGTAATGTTCTCAACTTTCATATTTGCCACATAGCATCATGTTCAGGCCCTCTACAAAAGTTATATAAATTATGCCCCTGGGGTCAAAATTGGCCCCGTCCCAGGGGTGGCCAGTTTTCTCAAGCTGACTGTTGCTCTGTTTTCTGTACAAGTAGCAGAATGCTGGGTTCACTTAGGTTAGGCATGGGAAAAACGTTAAAAATCTTCTTGTCAAAAACTACATGTCACAGAGCTTAGATGTTTGGTGTATAGATTTACTTATGATACCTTAATGAAATTGGTTAATATCATAGTTCTTAGGTTAAAATTGGCCCTGCCCTGTTGGTTATACTTTAAAATAGACTTTTACAGTATAAAGGTTCACCTTAGCTAGAAGGACTCCAGATACTCAGTCTGTGTTGTGCAATCATTGGAGGGGTCAAGTTCCTGGTCAAAACACTATAAAGTTGTCTGCTTCAGAATTAGTGTCTGTTTGTTCACACTGTTTTTAACCCATTCCCTCATAGGCTATTTTCAGATCCTACCTCTTTGAATAAATCTACTGATAAGGAGCATTGATTAGAGAAAAGGAAATTTTCAGAATTGTGTAGATTTGAAACCATTGTGATAAATAGAGTATTTACTCCTATGGAGCAAATGCTCTATTTATCACAATGGTTTCATAAAGTGACTATTACAGAGGCATAGAAAGGCGTTTTTATGGAGGAAAGGATTAATGCATATCAATCTTACAATTAACTCATGTACAAACCACATATGAAGATACATACCGGTATGCGTCGGATCAGAATCCAAACTGTGCTAATTTCAGTCAAGTCATGCTAAGAAATGAAGCACCACCCCAGGGGTGGCCAGTTTTCTATAGAACATAGTGAAAACTTTGAAAATCTTCTCCTCTGATTGTCTGGTGAGCGATATCAGAGCCATCATGGCCCTCTTGTTTAATTTAGAATTTTTGGTTACGGTTTTTAGCTCACCAGAGCACAAAGTGCTCAGGGTGAGCTTTTGTGTTTGCCTGATGTCCGGCGTGCGTCGTCAGTCGTCAACAATTTGAACCTTTAAAAATCTTCTCCTCTGATTCTACAGGGTTCTCAGCTTTCACCTTTGGCACATAGTATCATCTTTAGGTCCTCTACAAAAGTTATATAAATTATGCCCCTGGGGTCAAAATTGGCCCCGCCCCAGGGATGCCTTGTTTTCAATAAAAACATATAGTAAAACTTTGAAAATCTTCTCCTCTGAAACTGGAAGGCTCTGGGCTTTCATATTTGGCACAGAGCATCATGTTCAGGTCCTCTACAAAAATTATATAAATTATGGCCCTGGGTTCAAAATTGGCCCCGCCCCAGGGGTGGGCAGTTTTCAATAGAAACAAATAGTGAAATCTTTGAAAATCTTCTTCTCTGAAACTGGAAGGCTCTCAGCTTTCATATTTGGCACATAGCATCATGTTCAGGTCCGCTACAAAAGGTATATAAATTATGCCCCTGGAGTCAAAATTAAGCCCGCCCCAGGGGTGGGCAGTTTTCAATAGAAACAAATTGTGAAATCTTTGAAAATCTTCTCCTCTGAAACTGGAAGGCTCTCTGCTTTCATATTTGGCACAAAGCATCATGTTCAGGTCCTCTACAAAAGTTATATAAATTATGGCCCTAGTGTCAAAATTGGCCCCGCCCCAGGGGTTGGCCAGTTTTCAACAGAAACATATAGTGGAAACTTTGAAAATCTTCTCCTCTGATTGTCTGGTGAGCGCTTCAGGGCCATTCTGGCCCTCTTGTTTGTTAAAGTATGCCTATTTACAACCTTGAAACTTGGTCGCAAAATTGGACTTAGAATTCGAGTTTAGCAAATACGTTAACCCCAGTTTATGTTGAACAAGACTTCGACGGGCGTATATTATGCCCACTGGCACTCTTGTTGCCAGAGTTATGGCCCTTGAATTTGAATTTTTTGTCAAATTTTCAATTTTCCGGTCTTTCTTTGGAAGTGGTTTGAGATATTAACTTTATATTTGACATAAAGCTTAATCTAGATAAGCTACAGCTTAAGGTTGAATATCGGTCTGGTTGAACAATAATGGTCCTTGAACTTAATGTTTTTAGCTCACCAGAGCACAAAGTGATCAGGGTGAGCTTTTGTGATCGCCTGATGTCCGTCGTTCGTCGTCAACAATTTGAACCTTTAAAATTCTTCTCCTCTGAATCTACAGGGGTCTCAGCTTTCATCTTTGGCACATAGCATCATCTGTAGGTCCTCTACAAAAGTTATATAAATTATGTCCCTGGGGTCAAAATTGGCCCCGCCCCAGGGGTGCATTGTTTTCTATAGAAACATATAGTGAAAACTTTGAAAATCATCTCCTCTGAAACTGGAAGGTTCTCAGCTTTCATATTTGGCACATAGCATCATGTTCAGGTCCTCTACAAAAGTTATATAAATTATGCTCCTATGGTCAAAATTGGCTACACCCCAGGGTGGCCAGTTTTCTAGCAAACTTGAAGCTGACTGCACTTTTAAGCATCTTATCTTTACTCATAAAGAGGTCATCAAGTCAAGCAGTAGAGAGGGGGATGACCAGTGGCTATTTTTATGCCCCCAAAGGCGGGCATATAGTAATCGCATTGTCCGTCTGTCCTTCAGTCCCAAATTCGTGTCCGGTCTGTAACTTCTTCATCTTTCAATGGATTTCAATATAACTTGCCACAAATGTTCACCAGACAGAGACGATGTGTCCCGTTCAACTCCCTGGTCCATGGGTCAAAGGTCAAGGTCACAGGGTACAATTACTTTGTCACAAATATCGTGTCCGGTCTGTAACTTCTTCATCTATCAATGGATTTCAATATAACTTGCCACAAATGTTCACCACACAAAGACGATGTGTCGCGTTCAACTCCCAGGTCCATGGGTCAAAGGTCAAGGTCACAGGGTACAATTACTTCGTCACAAATTTCGTGTCCTGTCTGTAACTTCTTCATCTATCAATGGATTTCAATATAACTTGGCACAAATGTTCACCACACAAAGACAATGTGTTGCGTTCAACTCCCAGGTCCATGGGTCAAAGGTCAAGGTCACAGGGTACAATTACTTTGTAACAAATTTCGTGTCCGGCCTGTAATTTCTTTATCTATCAATGGATTTCAATATAACTTGGCACAAATGTTCACCACAAAAAGACGATGTGTCGCTTTCAACTCCCTGGTCCATAGGTCAAAGGTCAAGGTCACAGGGTACAATTACTTTGTCACAAATTTCGTGTCCGGTCTGTAACTTCTTTATATATCAATGGATTTAAATATGATTTGGCACAAATGTTCACTAGACAAAGATGATGTGTCGCTTTCAACTCCCTGGTCCATGGGTCAAAGGTCAAGGTCACAGGGTACAATTACTTTGTCACAAATTTCGTGTCCGGTCTGTAACATCTTTATCTATCAATGGATTTCAATATAACTTGGCACAGATGTTCACCAGACAAAGACGATGTGTCGCGTTTAGCTCCCTGGTCCATATGTCAAAGGTCAAGGACACAGGGTACAATTACTTGTTTATCTGTGAATGGATTTCAAAGGAACCTGGCACAAATGTTCACCACACAAAGACGATGTGTCAACTCCCTGGTCCATGGGTCAAAGGTCAAGGTCACAGGGTACAATTTTTGGGGGCATTTGTCATGTGACTGTGACATCTCTTGTTAGTGCACCTGTAGTGCTGGTAGTGTGTTGATAGTCAGTCTTTCTTAATCTTTGCTTGTTCTGTGTTTATTATTAATTTGAATGCCTATTGCATATTCATGAACAAAATAGTTAAAATGAAGTCATGAAGGTGGAACATTGTAGCCATTTTTTTCCCAAATTTCACAACCTACTGAATATTCATAGACAAAATAGTTATAATGAAATATAGTAGGTAGAACATTGTAGCCATTTTAGAAACTAAAGGAACAGGTCTATCAAATTCCATTAACAAACACAGCAGACCCTGATCAGATGGCTCCTATAGGAGGCATCTGATCTGGGTCTACTTATTTTTCAAATGTGTGAAAACACGTTTATATGAGGGAAGGGTTAATTAATAATAGTGATTGGCATTATGACATTATTATAACCTGCCCTGCAGTTCAGAAGAAGGGTAAATCATGTAAAGACTCCAGAATGCCAAATTAAAGATTTTAAATAAATTATGAAATAATTTTTAACATGAAATTGTATTACTTGAAAATATTAAGTTCAACTTATGAATATGAAATTATTATGTAATAATTTATAATAATATTCAAATGCAAAAAATCAGTTTGGAATGCTAGGGTACAAATACCTTTTCAGTGGAACAATTGATTATTAGCTCACCTGAGCCGAAGGCTCAAGGTGAGCTATTGTGACCGCCTGTCGTCCGTCGTCCGTCTGTCCGTCTGTCCGTCCGTCTGTCCGTTCACTTTTATTTCAAATGACTTCTTCTCCTAAACCACTGGGAGGATTTCAACCAAATTTCACAGAAATGTACCTTAGGGTGTCCTCTATCAAGTTTGTCAAAATCATGACCCCCGGGCAAAAAATGGCCCCGCCCCACTACTTTTAAAGGGTTTTTTTTTAAATCTTTAAAAATCTTCTTCTCTGAAACCACAATTTCTAGAGCTTTGATATTTGGGATATAGCATCATCTAATGGTCCTTTACCAAGTTTGTTCAAATGATGACCCCCGGGCTAAAAATGGCCCTGCCCTGGGGCTTGTAGTTTTTACATAGACTTATATAGGGAAACCTTTAACAATTTTTTTTCTGAAACCACATAATCTAGAGCTAAGATATTTGGTATGAAGCATCACCTAATGTATCACTACCAAGTATGTTCAAATAATGACCCCTGGGCCAAAAATGGCCTCACCCTGGGGTTTTATATTACTTTAACATCAGGAAGCTAGTTAAAAAAAATTCCTCACAGTTATTTCCCTTGTCCCATCAGCATAGCTATAATGGACAAAGGGAGATAACTGCATTGGAATTCTAGTACTTCCAGAATAGTGATTCTATTTGTAACTACTTATAATAAAATGTGGAAGGTGGAACAGTGTAGCTGTTTTAGAAGGCATAGAAACAGATATATCAAATTCCATTTGCAAACAGCAGACCCTGATCCTATAGGAGCCACCTTATCTGGGTCTACTCTGTTTGCAGATGCATGAAAACAAGTTTATATGATGGAAATTAAGGGTTAAACAGGCTTTTCTGCAGTTAAAGGGTTATAGCTCTGGGCAGTAAAATCTCTCCAGGTCAATGCATGACTCTTAACCCTTTGCACGCTAGTGGTGAAACTGTGATTACCTATGCAAACAGTTTGGATCCAGATGAGAGGCTGCATAATGCAGCGTCTCATCAGGATCCAAACTGTTTGTCATCTTAACCATATTTTTGAAAAAAAATGAAAGTAAGTTTATTTTAAGAATTGAAGCAGATGACAATAACTTTTTGTTGCAGACGAAACATTAAAGGGATTTGGAAAGGAATGTTGACCTATTAACCCCATAGTGTGAGTGCTATACAGCTAGATGTTACCAATGTCTCTCAAATTAGATGTGGGAGATATTGGAAATCCTAAGCTAAGAAAACATGATCATGCATATGCCCCCCCCCCTTGTTTGCATCCTGATGAGACACTGCATTATCATCTGGATCCACACTGTTTGCATAGGTAATCAAGATGATTATGATGAGAATCATGAGACGCCACATTATGTGCAAAGAGTTAAATATTTAGGAAAATAATAGGTATTTCTTAAATTAGATAATACCAACAATAGATTCATTTTAATACTTTTAATTAACTAAAAAATTGTCATTTTAGGAAAAAAATAGGCATTATGCTAGTTACCATATTTAGAATATTAAATATTAAGGAAACTATTAGGTATTTCTTAAATTTAAATACATAACAAACAGTTTGAATCCAAATCACACACCACCTTATGCAGTGTCTGATCTGGAGCCAAACTGTTAGCAATGTGAAATACATCAAACTGTTCAGGATTTCGTGTACATATGTATTGAAACCTTTCACAAAGCATCTCATCGGGATCAAAACTGCTTGAAACAGTCATAATTTAACAAGTTCCTTCACATAAACGTGTTTTCATGCATTTGCAAACAGTAGACCAAGATCAGATGGAATTTAACGGAATTTAATAGATATGTTTTTCCTTCATAACATTACTCAACATCTCATCAAGAATAGACGGATTTTAAGATATAAACTGCTGGAAACAGTCAATAAACAGGTTTTCACGCATTTGCAAAGTTTACCAGAGTAGACCAAGATCAGACAGACTTTAATAGAATTTATTTTTTCGATTGCATCAAAGACAATATTTTAATATGACTTTGATTATGTGATTTATGTGATTTATACAATTACAAACAATACTAAGTGTCTATTAATTAAGCAATCTGACTTAATTACATGTTATACTTAAATTACATTCAACCCTCAACTTTTTCCATCATCTTGTTTGAGTCATTAACTGTAATTATCAGTTTTCTGCATATATTTGTTCTCTTTCTATAGGTAGGCCAGTTCAAGCAACCTATAAAGCAATCAATTGATACTGACTATAGTCTAATGCATGCTCCATTGAATTACCTGTCTGGCTTGATTGTGGGACTTATTGGAATTTTGTCAACCAAAATGTGGGAGACATTGGAATAAACCGTTAACATTTTAGTTTCACAGGTCTTTGCACAATGTTATGTTTGTTTCTGCAGTTAATTTATGTGATTGGAAAAAAATAGTTTCATTATGATCATTTATTCTAACAAATGTTATTATGCAACTCTTGTTTAATTGCATTTAGTTGAAATTTAGGTGTTTAATAATGTCTTTTCTCCTTGCTACTAATTGTATTTGTTTTAATTTGATTTTTAAAAAAAATAATGTCTTTAAGTTAATCAAAATTATTGTCGATCAATAATTAATGTTACTCAAAAAATTAGTAACTCTTCTCTATTTCAATTGTTAAAAAAACTAATGACCCTTTTAATTGACTTATCATCAGATATTCACACCTAGAGCTAGAATTATTTCTAAACACCTATTAACCCCTTACCTGTTTGCTTTGACAAAAAATTATCTGGGACTACTCTGTTTGCTAATGCGTAAAAAATTATTTCCATAAAGAGAAGTTTTAGCTTTGATAAAACCTGTAAAATCAAATCTATATCTTGTCAAATGCAAACAGAGCAGACCCTGATCAGACAGCTTCTATAGCAGCCGTCTAATCTAGTCTACTCTTATTTTTAATGCGTAAAACACATTATTTTTGTGAAGAGAAGTTTTTGCTTTGATAAAAACTGTAGAATCAGATCTATATTCCATAGGTGTCGTTTGATCTGGGTCTACTCTGTTTGCTAATGCGTGAAAACAGCTTTATATGAGGGAAAGGGTTAGAAGATTTTTAAAGATATTTTTATTGGTCATTTCACACAAAAACTGGCATTATGTACTGCCTAGCACTTTATTTGCCTATATACCTGGATCAAGGTATAATTGCATAGCTTTATTGACGTCATTTGAATTTCTCAAAGACCAGTTTTAGGCATTTTGAGCTAAGGCAAAAATGGCACAAGTTGTAAACAGTTTAGATCTTGGTCAACCAGTCACTTGGTATTAGATCTGAATCCAGTTCAAGTTTATTCAGCAGTGAAAGGGTGAAAGCAGTGGACTAAGCTTCTTTCATCTGCTAGAAATGTTGTCCACTGAAAAATGTCAATATATTACTGTAACTCAGGTGAGCGATATAGGGCCAATGGCCCTCTTGTTTGAGAGGTCAGTTGATCGTCTTTAGTCAGAACTTTGTATGGCTTTGCATAATTAAAATTCCCTGGTTAATACATATTATTAACTCTCTTGTACAAACCACATATGAAGTTACATATGTGTTAGATCAGAATCCAAACTGTGTGCTGTTTTCAGTCAAATTATGCTCAGCAGTGATAGGGTTTCTGTCATCTGTAATCTGTTTGTCTGAAAAATTAACACTTTCAATGTCCCTCTTGTCTATAGAAACGTATAGTGAAAACTTTGAAAATCTTCTTTTCTGAATCTACAGGGTATTTGGCACATAGCACCAGGGGTGGTCAGTTTTCAATAGAAACATATAGTGCAAACTTTGAAAATCTTCTCCTTTGAAACTGGAATGTTCTCAGATTTCATATTTGGCACATAGCTTCATATTTAGGTCATCTACAAAAGTTATATAAATTGTGTCCCAGGGGTCAAAATTGGCACCGCCCCAGGGACAGTCAGTTTTCAATAGAAACATGTCTGATTGTCTGGTGAGCGATGTCAGGACCATTCTGGCCCTCTTGTTTTAGCTCACCAGAGCACAAAGTGCTCAGGGTGAGCTTTTGTGATTGCCTGATGTCCGTCGTCGTCCGTCGTCCAGCGTCAACAATTTGAACCTTTAAAAATCTTCTCCTCTGAATCTACAGGGTTCTCAGCTTTCATCTTTGGCACATAGCATCATCTGTAGGTCCTCTACAAAAGTTATATAAATTATGCCCCTGGTGTCAAAATTGGCCCCACCCTGGGGGTGTCAAGGTATCAATAGAGACATATAGTGAAAACTTTGAAAATCTCCTTCTCTGAAACTGGAAGGTTCTCAACTTTCATATTTGGCACATAGCATCATATTCACATTCTCTTCAAAAGTTATATAAATTATACCCCTGGGGTCAAAATTGGCCCCGTCCCAGGGGTGGTCAGTTTTTTTAAGCAGACTGTTGTTTAAGTTTTCTTTAGCACTAGCAGAGTGTTGGGTTCACTTAGTACAGTGGAGAAACTGTTATTCTTTCCCGTTTATGCTTACGCGTGCGCAAACGATGCGCAAACTAAACGATAAACGATATACAAGGGTCTTTCATATACTGCTCAAAATAAAAGCCGAAATTGATATAACATGTCTAGGATTAGATAAATCTAATGCTGTCCCTGACGTGTCAATAATCTCTCCCATTAACACCCAATCAAACAATAGCTGACGATTTGAAGCTCCGCCCCAACAACTTATTCCAAGCACTACCCTATCCAGCGTTTATTAATTCGCCCGAACAAGCTAGTTCTAATACGTGTGTCATTTTTCAAACAAACACCGGACGAGATCAGTTTATCCAGAAATTCATCCTGAAATCGGTTGCATCAGCCTATAATCTGGAATTAGTAAGTTAACCAACGATTTACATTTGTATTTATATGGTCAAAACGGGGTACGGACAAAACCCCACCAGGACGTAACCCCACTAGGACGTAACCCCACAGGACAAAACCCCATAGGACACAAACCCACTGCCAAATGTGTCAAGGCGGACAAAACCCCACATGTTAACATAATTGGGTTATAAATCAATTTTTAGATAATTTGAAGAAGAAACACTCAATCAGAATATAAATTCAAAACAAGATCTTTACATTTTCAAATTTAAAGTTACAATCTGCAAATAAAAATAGAAGTTAAAGCATATTTAAAATTAGGTCAAAATTATGAATAAATAAAGAATGCATTCATAGTTAAATGAGCTTTAGTTTACTAAATTGGGTTATAAATCAACTTTTAGATAATTTGAAGAAGAAACACTCAATCAGAATATAAATTCAAAGCAAGATCTTTACATTTTCAAATTTAAAGTTACAATATGCATTAAAAAATAGAAGTTAAAGCATATTTAAAATTAGGTCAAAATTATGAATAAATAAAGAATGCATTCATAGTTAAATGAGCTTTAGTTTACTTTTAATTTTACTTTTGGTATCTATTGAATCTATATTAAGTGTACCAATGCAAACATGGTTGATCCAGATCATAAAATTGTGAAAATGATTTGGGTCTACCCTGTTTGTAAGTTAAGAAAAGGAATCAGTTAATTGTGGTTATATTATAATAGTTTATATGCAATATGTGCTAATATTACATTATCCACATCTATTGAATCTATATTAAGTGTACCAATGCAAACATGGTTGAGCCAGATCATAAAATTGTGAAAATGATTTGGGTCTACCCTGTTTGTAAGTTAAGAAAAGGAATCAGTTAATTGTGGTTATATTATAATAGTTTATATGCAATATGTGCTAATATTACATTATCCACATCTATTGAATCTATATTAAGTGTACCAATGCAAACATGGTTGAGCCAGATCATAAAATTGTGAAAATGATTTGGGCCTACCCTGTTTGTTAGTTAAGAAAAGGAATTGGTTAATTTTGTTTATACCATGTATGCCTTTTTTGTATAGAATGTGGTTCACCTAATAAATATTCATTATTTGTCAGTGAGCAAATAGATTAGAACCTGATCAGATGGCTTTGTTTTAGAATCTGTATGATCTGGATCTATTCTGTTTGTAAAAAGATATAAAAATATCCTCCTTGTGATAATACAACTTATGCTTTTAGTGAAAATCAGGTTATTACCATATTACCATATGCTTAACAACATAGTTATTTATTACTTTTATTCAAATTGAAATTAAATATTTATACTTATTTCTTTTCTTGTATGTTTTATTCTCCCTTTCTATTGCTATGAAGTGCCATTTGTATATATAAATCCTTAATTAAATACATAATTTTTATTAAAGTGGGGTTTTGTCCATGTGGGGTATTGTCCTGCTGGGGTTTGGTCCTAGTGGGGAATTGTCCTAGTGGGGTTACGTCCTAGTGGTTTTGCCCTACACCCGCATACCCGGTCAAAACTACTTTCAGTTTAATTTTGTCTTGAATGAAAACGACTGACATCTCACTATTAGTAGTCATAGGCTTTACTTTTTGTTAGATTGACTCACCCTAGACTTTTCAAAATTTGTGCCATTATCATAATTGGTGGCCAAATTCACACCTTAAATTTTACAATGTCTACTGATTGATCTATCATTAACTTTACAAATCTGTCCCGTTCAAACAAACTGTTTGTGTTTTTGATACATATGAAGTATACAACACTGTGGTATACTTCATATCTATCAAAAACCACAAACAGTTTGGGACATATACATCCCCATATATATTATTTGTGGACTGGTCTGGTTTCAGATATTTACAAAACAGTTTTCAATTTTGGTTTCTATAACTAAAAAGATATACTTAAATAATTCTGCTTTCAAAATTGAAAATACCCTGTCTTTGTTTTGGCACTGATTCAATTATGAAATTGTTAAAACAACATTCACAGTGTGGTGTCTTTAATCTGCATTGGACATTGTCACAATTTCCTGTCTTGCTTGATTGGTGACTCTGTAGGTGGTGGCTTACCCCAGTAATTTACGCTTGGTGCTTGTTTATCATGAATATTTATTAGCTGAGTTTTTTTATGGTAAAAATGAAAGCAGGTTTTTGCTTTGGCTGAAACTATAGCTAGAATAAAACTATAAAACGCGCCCAATTAACAATTCAGTAATCCAGAATTACTTTTTTCCTTTGGATTTATGGTCAATATTGTCCATGTTCCAAAATGGCAAAAAGGATCATATTTATGATAAACTATTTGCCTGATGAAAAATTATGTGTGAGTGGCATTTTTACCAGTGGCATTTTTTCCGGTGGCATTTTTACCGGTGGCATTTTTTCCAGTGGCATTTTTTCCGCACACCGCCTGTTTATGTCAATGCAAACACAGTAGACCCAGATCAAACGTAATGAAATAAATTTACAAACAGAGTAGATCCAGATCAGACAGCTTCTGTTGTAGCTCCCTGATCACTGAGCAGGGTCTTGTCGGTTTGCTTATGAAATAATATACGTACAATTACTGTCATAGCCAAACTTTCCTGTACTCATGTATTATTACAAAAACTCGATCTCCATGAAATCATTATTTCCTACACAAATATTCTTGGAGATCTAACGCCTTTCTCCATGAAATCATTATTTCTTACACAAATTTTCCTGGAGATCTAACGCCTTTCTCCATGAAATCATTATTTCTTACACAAATTTTCCTGGAGATCCTGGAGATCTAACGCCTTTTTTTTCAAAATGCTTATTTTTCAAAGGGATCTTTGGCTCTGACAGAAATTATAGGATTACAGCAACAGAGCAGAACCTGATCAGATAGCTCCTACAGGAACTTCCGATCTGGATCTACTCTATTTGCAAACGCGCATGCATCCGTTTATATAATACGAGAAGGATTGGGAAATTGATTTTAAAGCAAATTTGGTGTCTGCTATCAACAGAGCTAACTGGTGTTTATTAATCTTTTTTTCTCTTAAGAATATTTATTAAAAGATTTCATGACCTCGTGCATATTCATTCACAGGGATTACAGAGACGCTAGACAACCATGATCGAATCTAAAGAAAATAAGTCTACGGACTAAGCAATCAGAGCAGATCCTGATCAGACAGTTTCTGCGTGATTTAGGTTTACGCTGTTAACAAAAAGTTTGAATAGAATAATTTCCCATGACGAAAAGGCCCATTAACCTACAGTGCTAACCTCTAAAGTCACATTTATAAAAGAATGTAGCATATCCTTTTTTATAATTGTAGACCCAAGTAATTGGCTGCATTATTTTCTGTAGTATAAAGTTCACTGAAAACAGCCATTGATACACAACGTAAGCTGATCCAATATAACAAAAAATGTGGAAGAATAAAATCGAACAAACAATCCCATTCCCTAGACGTTCACATCGTGGACGTTTTCTTGAACTGCTCGTCCTTTGGTAATTTAAATAATCCTATTTAAACTCTGTTGGATTTGGAGCTACACCCATAGGCAGGGCTACACCCATAGACAGCACAAATTACCATTTTACCACTCAAAACGAAGCAGAAGTACATAACGTGCGATTCCTTTCGGTTGGAACAAAAAGTATCACTGTTTCTTTAAACGAAATACAAATCGTCTAATTTAACGATCTACTGAGATATAACTCTTTACAAAACACAATCCGCACAACTTTAGGTATATATAAGGAACTTTTACAGTACAAAATGAGAAATTACCGTTATTAACGTTGTTTAAACACCCAATATGCCCTGTGGAACCATATATTGACAATTAACTTATAAGTGAGTTTAAACGCGTTTACAAACGCGTTTGTAAGTGAATATACTAAACGGGTTTTAAACGGGTTTGAAACGCACTAAGTGGGAAAGAATAACAGTTTCTCCACTGTAGTTATAGGCATAGGGAAAGCTTTAAAAATCTACTTGTCAAAAACTACAAGTCCCAGAGCTTAGATATTTGGTGTATAGATTTACTTAGTATATTTTTATAAATTTTGTAAATATCATAGTTCTGAGGTTAAATTTGGCCCTGCCCTGCCCTGTGGGTTATACTTTATAATAGACTTCTACAGTCTAAGGGTTTCCCTCTGGACTGCAGATAGCCTGGGTTAGTCTTATGCAATTACTGGAGAGAGGTCAAGTTCCTGTTCACTGTTATGTTGTCTGCTTCAGAATTATTGTCTGTTCACACTGTTTTTAACCCATTCCCTCATAGGCTATTTTTAGATCTTACCTCTTTCAATAAATCTACCTAAAATGAGCATTAATTAGAGAAAAGGAAAATTTCAGAATTGTGTAAATTTGAAACCATTGTGATAAATAGAGCATTTGCTCCCATGGGGCAAATGCTGTATTTATCACAATGGTTTAATTCATAAATTGACGTTTACAGAGGCATACAAAGGTACATTTATGGAATAAAGGGTTAGTGCATATCAATCTTACAATTAACTCTCTTGTACAAACCACATTATGAAGTTCACATATGCACCAGATCAGAATCCAAACTGTGTGCAAATTAGAAATCACCTCTTAAACTGGAATTCCTCAGCTTTCATATTGGCACATAGCATCATCTTGTTTTTATTTTGTGTACAATATACATGTACTTATAATATGTTTACTTAAGCCTTTCACTCATATAAATGAAATATGTTTCTTTACTTTCTAAAATGGCTATACTGTCCCACTTCCCATATTTCATTACAACTATTTTGTCCATGAATATTCACTATGTATTGAAATTTTGAATAAACATAGAACAGGGGAAGGGTTAAAAAGTACATCAATCTTAAGATAAGATATGAATAATAATATGAACTCATGAAGATGTAATGAAAATATCTGAAATTTTGAACATAAGTATAATGTTTATTCTTTCTGAATTAAAATTGGCCCCACCCCAGGGCCGGCTAGTTTTCTATAGAAACATATAGTGAAATCTTTG
Organism: Azorinus chamasolen; assembly: GCA_963576725.1. Taxonomy (NCBI): domain Eukaryota; kingdom Metazoa; phylum Mollusca; class Bivalvia; order Cardiida; family Solecurtidae; genus Azorinus; species Azorinus chamasolen. The sequence continues at coordinate 78,554,458 of OY755235.1, read as the reverse complement.
AAAATCTTCTCTCCTGATTGTCTGGTGAGCGATGTCAGGGCCATTCTGGCCCTCTTGTGTGAAAAGGTACCTAGGTTTAGAACTTTGGAGTTGACACTTCACAAAATAAACAAAGCTGCTTATTAGATGACATTGCCTGGCAGCAACCATAACACTTCTATGAATTTTAACAGACTTACATCCCCTTTTGGACTTTACAATGGCCGTATTCGACTGGTACGTTTTGTTATCAACGGAAGTTGCGTTGTTAACGATTCCTATTTGACTGGGCTAGCGAGAAGTTCCGTTGACAACTAAAGTCAACCCCTCACGAAGAGCGTTAGGTTGATCACGTGACTAAAAAAGAGTCTCACTAAAACACTGACTAATTAGCTGACCATATAAGATATATAGGAAACTGCTGACCACAAAAATACATGTATGTATATGTCTCTGTCCAGATTTTATCTCGGGACATTAGTTCCTAAATCGTGCTAAACATTTGCAAATATTTGTTATCTATATTAGTTTCTGAATTTTGATTAGGATCAAAACTGCATTGTGTATTGGACCTAAACTGTTTGACAGCCATTTAGTAGTGGTGGATTATTGTAGAAAGTGCAGGTGTATAAGGAGACCGTATTTTCTTAATTATACCCCCCACAACGAAGTTTGGGGGGGGGGGGGGTTATACTGGAATCAGGTTGTTTGTCTGTCCGGCCGCCTGTCCGGCCGTCTTCTACAGTTTTGCTTCAATTTTGTTGAAACTTCATGTATAGCCATATGACCATATAAACCTGTGCACCGCATATTTCCATTATGATCGGACCTTTACTTCAGGAGTTATCTCCCCCTTTTAGTCCCCTACCAATGTTTTTCGGTTTTCTGGACTTTTTATGGAAGTGACTGCAGATATCAACTGTATATTTAGTACAAAGCTAAATCTAGATAAGTTACAGCTTATGTTCCAATCTCAGTCCAATTGAATAATTATTTCCAGAGTTATGGCCCATGAACTTTAATTTTTTATCAGATTTTCAATTTTCCAGTCTTTCTTTGGAAGTGGTTGGAGATATTAACTTTATATTTGACATAAAGCTAAATCTAGATGAGTTACAGCTTAAGTTCGAATATCGATCTGGTTGAATTATTTTTGTCAGAGTTATGGTCCTTGAACTTAATGTTTTTCTGAAAAGGTACCTACAAAATGTATTTGTTTAGAACTTTGGAGTTAACACTTCACAAAAATAAACAAAGCTGCTTGAACTTATTGGATGACATTGTCTGGCAGCAGCCATAAAACTTCTATGGATTTTAACAGACTTATCTCCCTTTTTGGACTTAACAATATTTGGTAAAAGTTCTGACATTTAGCAGCCAGGTGGGGGGTATTCGTTAGCCTGTGGCTTACAGTTCTAGTTTCATTAGGAAAATTGATGCTAAAATATGATCTGACTTTCAATCGGTTTATGTGAATATATGCTAGTCCTTGCAATCAGTTTGCGTCTGTACATGTATATTATGTGGAATTGAACAGGTGAGTAATGTTTGACATTCAGAACATGTTTTGAAAAGGAAATTGAGAAAAACTACTTTTTAAAATTGAATCTGACGACAAATTTGCGATGGCAATAACAACACTTAGACTTAGACAATGATGTTCAGCTTCTTTAACATTGCTTTAGACGCTATGACACCTGTGCAACTGGGGTTGTCTACTTCCACAGATTTTATATGTTCCACTCATTCAAGGATTTCCCAAGATATGTAAGTGAGATTTAATTTTGTAGAAATGTGAATATTTTCATATTTTTTGCTTTTCTATTATGCAATTTTGATAACTGATGCAGAAATTTATAATTTGTTATGAAAAAATCCTGTTACCTGAGTGGATTGACACAAATACTGTCTGTTATTACAGATATTGATATTTACACAGCAATGAAAATGAATAGGAAAGGCAAACAGTATAGATTTTTAGCCTGTCTGTTGGGGATAAAATAATTCTGTTTTCTAGATTATGTACCAACATGGTGTAGAAGGGCAATACACACACATTCTTATTCTGACATTAGCAGTCATTTGAATTGCACATGTTACCATTGTCTATCCATATTTGTTTTCTGTCAGTTAGACACATTTGGATTTATGATAATCACCATGGAAAGACAATTGTAATGAGTATCAACAAGGTTGGATTTGGCTGAGATATGTAAAAGCAACTACCGGTAGATGTATCCAGAATCCCATGATATGATATGTAAACTAAACCAGAACAACAGATAAATGTGCGTACTTGGATACTAAATTGTCATTTCTGAAAAAAACCTATGTTGTGACCACTCTTTAGAATCGTCTTGAAGCGACAATTCTAAAGAGTGGTCACACCATAGGGTTTAGTGGATAAAAGTTATTCTTGAAAATTTACGCATCTTATCTGGACATCTGCTAAACATTTTCAAGAATAACTCCTTCATTGATCCACCAAACCTTATGTGTTGTCCACTCATTAGAATTTTGAATAGACGATTCAAAAGAGTGGTCACAACATAGGTTTTGGTGGATCAGTGAAGGACAATTTTAGTATATGCATTTTTAGCTCACCTGAGCTAAAGGCTCAAGGTGAGCTATTGTGACTGCCCTCCGTCTGTCGTCAGTCCGTCCAGCCGGCCGTCTGTCCGTCCGTTCACTTTTAGTTCAAATGACTTCTTCTCCTAAACCACTGGGAGGATTTCAACTAAATTTCACAGAAATGTACCTTAGGGTGTCCTCTATCAAGTTTGTTCAAATCATAACCCCCGGGCAAAAAATGACCCCGCCCCACTACTTTTAAAGTGTTTTTTTTTTTAATCTTTAAAAATCTTCTTCTCTGAAACCACAAGTCCTTGAGCTTTGATATTTGGTATATAGCATCATCTAATGGTCCTTTACCAAGATTGTTCAAATGAAGATCCCCAGGCCAAAAATGGCCCTGCCCAGGGGTTGTAATTTTTACATAGACTTATATAGGAAAACCTTTAAAAATCTTCTTCTCTGAAACCACATAATCTAGAGCTAAGATATTTGGTATGAAGCATCACCTAATATACCTCTACCAAGTTTGTTATCCCCCACCGCATAGCGGAGGGGGGTTATAGGAATGGCCTTCGTCTGTCTGTCCGTCCGTCCGTCTGTCCGTAACAATTTCGTGTCCGCTCCATATCTCCTATACCCCTTGAAGGATTTTCAAGAAACTTGCCTCAAATGTTAACCAAGTTGAGACGATGTGCAGAACATATGTGGCAGATATGTCGGCTCAAGGTCAAGGTCACATTTGAAGTTCAAGGGTTTTAACCTTCAATTTCCATTGCATTTTTGTGTCCGCTCCATATCTTCTAAACCCTTTGAAGGATTTTCATAAAACTTGAGTCAAATGTTAACCAAATTAAGACGATGTGCAGAACACATGTGGCAGTCATGTCGGCTCAAGTTCAAGGTCACATTTGAAGGTCAAGTGTTTAAACCTTCAGTTGCCATTACAGTTTCGTGTCCGCTCCATATCTTCTAAACCCTTTGAAGGATTTTCATAAAACTTGAGTCAAATATTAAATGAATTGAGACGATGTGCAGAACCCATGCGGCAGTCATGTTGGCTCAAGGTCAAGGTCACATTTGAAGGTCAAGTGTTCTAACCTTTAATTTCCGTTACATTTTCGTGTCCGCTCCATATCTTCTAAAGCCTTAGAAGGATGTTCATAAAAGTTTAGTTAAATGTTAGCTAAATTGAGACGATGTGCAGAACACATGTGCCAGTCATGTCGGCTCAAGGTCAAGGTCACATTTGAAGATCAAGTGTTCTTACCTTCAATTTTCATTATAGTTTCGTTATCTCCTATACCCCATGAAGGATTTTCAAGAAACTTGCCTCAAATGTTAACCACGTTGAGACAATGTGCAGAACATATGTGGCAGTCATGTCAGCTCAAGGTCAAGGTCACATTTGAAGGCGAAGTGATTTAATCTTCAATTTCCATTACATTTCGTGTCCGCTCCATATCTTCTAAACCATTTGAAGGATTTTCATAAAACTTGAGTCAAATGTTAACCAAATTAAGACGATGTGCAGAACACATGTGGCAGTCATGTCGGCTCAAGGTCAAGGTCACATTTGAAGGTCAAGTGTTTAAACCTTCAGTTGCCATTACAATTTGTGTCCGCTCCATATCTTCTAAACCCTTTGAAGGATTTTCATAAAACTTGAGTCAAATATTAAATGAATTGAGACGATGTGCAGAACCCATGCGGCAGTCATGTTGGCGCATGGTCAAGGTCACGTTTGAAGGTCAAGTGTTCTAACCTTTAATTTCCGTTACATTTTCGTGTCCGCTCCATATCTTCTAAAGCCTTTAAAGGATCTTCATAAAAGTTTAGTTAAATGTTAGCTAAATTGAGATGATGTGCAGAACACATGTGCCAGTCATGTCGGCTCAAGGTCAAGGTCACATTTGAAGATCAAGTGTTCTTACCTTCAATTTCCATTATAGTTTCGTTATCTCCTATACCCCTTGAAGGATTTTCAAGAAACTTGCCTCAAATGTTAACCACGTTGAGACAATGTGCAGAACATATGTGGCAGTCATGTCAGCTCAAGGTCAAGGTCACATTTGAAGGCGAAGTGATTTAATCTTCAATTTCCATTACATTTCGTGTCCGCTCCATATCTTCTAAACCATTTGAAGGATTTTCATAAAACTTGAGTCAAATGTTAACCAAATTGAGATGATGTGCAGAACACATGTGGCAGTCATGTCGGCTTAAGGTCAAGGTCACATTTGAAAGTCTTGTTCTTACCTTCAGTTTCCATTATATTTGTTTCCGCGTCCTATTTTCTTAACAACTGGAAGGTTGAATGTCAACCACGTTAAAACCCATTGTATCACCTTAAGGTCAATGTCTTTATTTAGGTGGCGGCGGTGGGGGATATAGCTGTCCTTTGGACTGCCTTGTTCAAATAATGACCCCAGGGCCAAAAATGGTCTCACCCTGGGGCTTTAGACTTCTTAATATCAGAACGTACAGTTAAAAGGTTTCCCATAGCAATTTCCTCACAATTATTTCCCTTGTCTCATCAGCATAGCCATTAAGGGACAAGGGGAGATAACTGCATTGGAGGTTAACCATTTCCCAGTTCTATGTTTATTACAAATTCCAATACCTCCTAAATAGTTGAGGAGTTGAATAGTCCTAAATGGACAAAATATTTATAATGAAATATGGAAGAGGATCAGTGTAGCCATTTTAGAAGGCATAGAAACAGATCTTTCAAATTCCATTAGCAAACAGAGCAGACCCTGATCTCATAGGAGCCGTCTTATCTGGGTCTACTCTGTTTGCAGATGCGTGAAAACAAGTTTACATGAGGGAAATTAAGGGTTAAATAGACTTCTTCACATTAGAAACTACAGTATAAAGGTTACAGTACTGGTGGCCAGTAGTGCCTAGGGCAACTGTTACATCATGCTAAATTCTCTCCAGGTCATACTGTTAACTCTTTGCACGCTAACGACGAAACTGTGATTACCTATGCAAACAGTTTGGATCCAGATGAGAGGCCGCATAATACAGCGTCACATCAGAATCCAAACTGTTTGCCTTGACCATATTTTTGCAAAAAAATGAAAGAAAGTTTATTTTAAGAATTGAAGCAGACGACAATTGTTGCAGACGAAAAATTACTCAGCATTGTAAGGATTAAGCAAGCTGTAGTGATCTGTAATATTGTCTGCTTCAGATTTGTGACATTTGATTTTCTAAAAGATCAGTTTTAGGCATTTTCACCTAAGGCAAAATTGTCACAAGTTGTAAACAGTTTAGGTTACTTGGTATTAGATCTGAATCCAAACAGTGTGTTCCCACTTTGCCAACCTCTATTGTTGGGATAGTAGATATGTATTGTTCAGCTATACTTGTGCAAAAAAAGATAGGTTCAGTTTCTTCCAACAGTATAGAAAATACAGGTAACTTGGAGGTGGGAACAAGAAAATTGGGAGATTAGCAGAGGTGTTAAATAAAAGGTTGGCAAAGTGGGAACAAACCATCCAAACTGTGTGTCAGTTTTAGTTCCAAGTTGATTCAGCAGTAAAAACCGGCCGCATGGCTCAGTGGTAGAGCGTCCGCCTGCGGTACGGAAGGTCGTGGGTTCGATCCCCGGCCGCGACAGACCAAAAGTCGTTAAAAGTTGGTACTAGTAGCTCCCTTGTCTGCGCTCGACATTAAAAGGTGTAGTTCTAGGACTGGTCGGCCCAGTGTCAGGATAATGTGACTGGGTGGGATGCCCTTGCCATGTGCCCGCGGCAGGGGTATTTCAGTGAGGCAGCACTATAACTTGTCTCATGCAGGTGCCGTCTGCATATGACTGAAATACTGTTGGTCGGACGTTAAACCCAACTCACTCACTCACTCAGCAGTAAAAGGGTTAACACTAAGTTTCTGTCATCTGCTAGAAATGTTGACCATTGAAAAATTAACATTGTCAATATATTACTGTAACTCAGGTGAGCGATATAGGGCCAATGGCCCTCTTGTTATCTATTGCTCTGTGTATCATAGATTTCCTCATTGCCTTTTATTTGAATGAATTATTATTCCACTAGTTTAGACTATGTATTATTACTCAGGTGACATCAGCGTGTTGTCTGTTTCTGGCTGGGAAAGTGGAAGAGACACCTAAGAAATGCAAGGACATTATCAAAATAGCCCAGCAGCTACTAAAAGCCAAACAGTTTGCTGTGTTTGGCAGTGATCCAAAGGTAAGGGCAAGCTCGATATGTAATTTTACGCCCCTAAAGGGTAACTGCACTTACATAGATAATTCCCTCTTCTTCTTCCTCGCTAAGTAATAGCAAGATCATAATGCGCGGGGCCAATTTTGACCCCAGGGGCATAATTTATATAACTTTTGTAGAGGACCTGAACATGATGCTATGTGCCAAATATGAAAGCTGAAAAACTTCTGATTTCAAAGGAGAAGATTTTCAAAGGTTTACTAAATGTTTCTATTGAAAACTTCCCACCCCTGGGGCGGCCCCAATTTTGACCCCAGGGGCATAATTTATATAACTTTTGTAGAGGACCTGAACATGATGATCTGTGCCAAATATGAAAGCTAAGCGCCTTCCAGTTTCAGAGGAGAAGATTTTCAAAGATTTCACTATTTGTTTCTATTGAAAACTGCCCACCCCTGGGGCGGGGCTAATTTTAACCCAAGAGCCATAATTTATATAACATTTGTAGAGGACCTGAACATGATGCTATGTGACAAATATTAAAGCTGAGAACCTTCTAGTTTCAGAGGAGAAGATTTTCAAAGTTTTCACTATATATTTCTATTGGAAACTGCCCATCCCTGGGGCGGGGCCAATTTTGACCCATAGGCCTTAATTTATACAACTTTTGTAGAGGACCTGAATATGATGCTCTGTGCCAAATATGAAAGATGAGAGCCTTTCAGTTTCAGAGGAGAAGATTTTCAAAGATTTCATTATTTGTTTCTATTGAAAACTGCCCACCCCTGGGGCGGGGCCAATTTTGACCCCAGGGGCATAATTTATATAACTTTTGTAGAGGACCTATAGGTGATGCTATGTACCAAAGATGAAAGCTGAGAACCCTGTAGATTCAGAGGAGAAGATTTTTAAAGGTTCAAATTGTTGACGCCCGACGACGCACACCGCACGGCGCACGCCGACGGACGACGGACATCTGGCAATCACAAAAGCTCACCCTGAGCACTTTGTGCTCTGGTGAGCTAATTATGTCCCTGGGGTCAAAATTGCCCCGCCCCAGGGCCGGCTAGTTTTCTATAAAAACATATAATGAAAACTTTGAAAATCTTCTCCTCTGATTGTCTGGTGAGCGCTTCAGGGCCATTCTGGCCCTCTTGTTTTAATATTGAAATTTGACCCGTGTCTTTTTAGCTCACCAGAGCACTTTTGTGCTCAGGGTGAGCTTTTGTGATCACTTGATGTCCGTCGTCCGTCGTCGTCCGTCGTGCGTCGTGCGGTGTGCCTTGTTTTCTATTGAAATATATAGTAAAACTTTGAAAATCTTCTCCTCTGAATCTACAGCGTTCTCAGCTTTCATATTTGGCACATAGCATCATGTTCAGGTCCTCTACAAAAGTTATATAAATTATGCCCCTGGGGTCAAAATTGGCCCCGCCCAAGTGGTAGCCAGTTTTGAATAGAAACATATAGTGACAATTTTGAAAATCTTCTCCTCTGAATCTACAGGGTTCTCAGCTTTCATATTTGGCACATAGCATCATGTTCAGGTCCTCTACAAAAATTATATAAATTATGGCCCTGGGGTCAAAATTGGCCCCGCCCCAGGGGTAGCCAGATTTCATTAGAAACATATAGTGATAACTTTGAAAATCTTCTCCTCTGAATCTTCAGTGTTCTCAGCTTTCATATTTGGACCATAGCATCATGTTCAGGTGCTCTACAAAAGTTATATAAATTATGCCCCTGGGGTCAAAATTGGCCCCGCCCCAGGGGTAGCCAGTTTTGAATAGAAACATATAGTGACAACTTTGAAAATCTTTTCTTCTGAATCTACAGGGTTCTTAGCTTTCATATTTGGCACAAAGCATCATGTTCAGGTTCTCTACAATTTTTGTATAAATTATGCCCCTGGGATCAAAATTGGCCCCGCCCCAGGGGTAGCCAGTTTTCAATACAAATATATGGTAAAACTTTGAATATATTCTTCTCTGAAACTGAAAGGTTCATAGCGTTCATATTTTGCACATAGCATCATGTTCAGGTCCTCTACAAAAGTTATATATATATTATGCCCCTGGGGTCAAAATTGACCCCGCCCCAGGGGTGGCCAGTTTTCAATAGAAACATATAGTGACAACTTTGAAAATCTTCTCCTCTAAATCTACAGTGTTCTTAGCTTTCATATTTGGCACATAGGATCATAGTCAGATCCTCTACAAAATTTATATAAATTGTGCCCCAGGGGTCAAAATTGGCCCCGCCCCAGGGGTAGCCATGTCTCAATAGAAACATATAGTGACAACTTTGAAAATCTTCTCCTCAGAAACTGGAAGGTTCTCAGCTTTCATATTTGACACATAATATCATGTTTAGGTCCTCTACAAGAGTTATATAAATTATGCCCCCGGGGTCAAAATTGGCCCCGCCCCAGGGGTAGCCAGTGTGCAATAGAAACATATAGTGTCAAATTTGAAAATATTTTCCTCAGAAACTGGAAGGTTCTCAGCTTTCATATTTGGCACATAGCATCATGTTCAGGTCCTCTACAAAAGTTGTATAAATTATACCCCTTGGATCCAAATTGGCCCGCCCCAGGGGTTGCTAGTTTTCTCTAGAAACATATAGTGAAAACTTTGAACATCTTCTCCTCTGATTGCCTGGTGAGCGATGTCAGGGCCATTCTGGCCCTCTTATTTTTAAAACGTTAAGAATTTACCCAGGATCTGTTTTTAACGTTGACAATCAACCCAGGGTCCTTTTTAACGTTGAGAATGACCTAGGGTCCTTTTTAACTAAGTTTTGACCCTTGGTTCTTTTCTTAGCTATCATAATCGTCAAAGGTTCTGTTTCTAATGTTAAGAACTGACTCCTGTGTCATTTTTAACAGCATCAAAATTTCATGTTACACCTGTATTACATTGTATTGTTTTTCCGCCAAAATGCATTTCAGTGTCAAACACTTTGGGGGCATTTGTCACCCGTGACAACTCTCTTGTTTGTTATTAGCTCACCTGAGCCAAAGGCTATTGTGATCGCAATCCGTCCGGCGTCCGTCCACATTTTCAAACGACATCTCCTCTGAAACTGCTGACCCGATTTTAACCAAATTTTGTCACAAGCATCAGTGGCTAGGGGGAACGAAATGTTCACATTATGACCACGGACCAAAAATGGCCCCGCCCAAGGGCTTATCAGTTTTTCATAGGAAAATCTTTAAAAATCTTCTTCTCTGAAACTGATAGGCCTAGACCTTTGATATTTGGTATGTAGAATGATCTAATGGTCCTCTACAAAGATTGTTCAAATTATGACCCCCGGGCTTACAAGGGCTTATCAGTTTTTCATAGGAAAATCTTTAAAAAATCTTCTTCTCTGAAACTGTAAGGCCTAGACCTTTGATATTTGGTATGTAGCATGATCTAATGGTCCTCTACAAAGATTGTTCTAATTATGACCCCAGGCTAAAAATGGCCCTGTGCAAGGGCTTATCAGTTTTTCATAGGAAAATCTTTTAAAATCTTTTTCTCTGAAACTGTAAGGCCTAGACCTTTGATATTTTGTATGTAGTATGATCTTATGGTCCTCTTCAAAGATTGTTCAAATTATGACCCCCAGGCCAAAAATGGCCCCGCCCATGGGCTTATCAGTTTTTCATAGGAAAATCTTAAAAAATCTGAAACTGTAAGGCCTAGACCTTTGATGTTTGGTATGTAACATGATCTTATGGTCCTCCTCAAATATATGTATCTTTGGCTTTGTGGTTCTCTGCCAAGAATGTTCAACTTACGACCCTGACCTTTGGGCGAAACTTGGCCCTGCCTTGGGGCTTATCAGTTTTTCATGGGAAAAATATAAAATATTATTTTTCTCTGAAACCATAAGGCTTAGACCTTTAATTAATGGCATACTGCTTTGCCTTGTGATTCTCTACCAAGGTTGTACAAATTATGACTTCTTGGTTAAAAATGGCCCCGCCCCTGGGGTTATCTCAGGTGAACGCTTCAGGGCCTCGTTGCCCTCTCGTTAAATAAAGCCATAGTAACAAAATTTAGATATAATTCAATTTTGATGAAAATTGGTATGTCAGGATATTTTGGTTCTCTGAATTGATTAATAGGTGTTTCGAAAGTATTGGTTGCCATGGTAACCAAATGATGGGCTCTGATTGGTCAAAATTTAGATATTGATTGTGTATAAAAAAAAAAAAAAAAATGGAATGCTCTTCCGCACACAGAAATGAGAAGCCCAGATAAGATGTGTAAATTAAACATTTTCAAGAATAACTACATCACTGAACCCTATTTTCAAGAATAACTACATCACTGAACCCTTTTTTCAAGAATAACTACATCACTGAACCCTTTTTTCAAGAATAGCTCCTTTATTCCTCTACCAAACCCTATGTTGTGACCATTCTTTAGAATCAGCTCAAAGAGGCAATTCTAAAGAGTGGTCACAATGTAACGTTTGATGGAGAAATGACGATGTTAGTATTTCAATATGCACCTTTTTCTTTTGCTCGGGTTTAGATGCCAAGTTACTCAGCATTTCATTTTGTGTTCAAATTGCAAAGTCACCCATACAGTGTATGGTTTGCACCATGTCCTTGATTTGGTGAAACAGTATAAGCTGCTTCTTGGGGAAAAGGGTCTTATAGCATTGCAAACTGGGTAGACCTGGATCAGCTGCCATGTCTCTGATGCAGCCCCTGGTCAGGGTCTGTACTGTTTATCACTCATCATAATATGTATTAATTTTTGCTCTCTATTTTTCCATTCTGTTTAACCCATTTCCACTTAGGTTATTTTTAGGCCTAACCTCTTTGAAAAAGTCTACTAAAACGAAGCATTTACTAGAGAAAAGGAAATGTTTAGAATTGTGTAATTTTGAATCCTATGGAGCAAATGCTCTATTTATCAGAATGGTTTCTAAAAGTGACTTTTACAGAGGGGCCAAAAGGCGTCAATATGCGAGAATAGGTTCAAATGTAATCAGATAACTTATCAATAGATGTGATATCATCAATAGATGTGATATCCTATCTGAGTCTATGTTGTTTGCAATGCATTAAGACCACTTTTCTCTGCGGGTGTCTCATATTATCGCTGATATCTTTTTTTTTTTTAATATATGTTTTGCCTTCAGGAAGAGGTGATGACAGTGGAGAGGGTCCTGCTGCAAACAATCAAATTTGATCTGCAAACATCACATCCCTATGCTTATCTCCTCAAATATGCCAAATATTTCAAAGGTATGTTACTGTGGCCTGTGCTTTAGATAGCAGATGAATTGATCTATCCAATATCTTAAATTCTAAGCCCAAACCCAATCTTTTTGATGCTCATTAGAATTGCATAAAGTACCAACGATATTATATAAGATTGGACATAGAAAAGTAATATGTGTATCACTCATTTCCTGTCATTATAATTAAATTAGTAATTAATGAGTAACGGGTTAAATGCTGTGTAACTTGTTGAGGATTAACCCTTTGCAAATAAACAGAATAGATCCAGATGAGGCAGCTCCTAGTAGGAGACATCTGATCAGGATCTGCTCTATTTGCTCATAACATGATAAAGAGCTGATTCTGCTGTTTCTGCAATGGCCAAAAATTCCTGTGTTCATATGTCATTATGAAAAATCAGCTAATTTATTTATATGCCCGTAGGTAACTTCAGTCGTATTATAGTATGGCGCTCGTCCGTCTGTCAGTCCGTCCGTTAGTCACATCTTTGTCCGCTCAATAACTTGACAACTATTGGGTGTGCTGTCTTCATACTTAGTAGGAAGATTGGTCATGGCCAGTAGATGACCCCTATTGATTTTGAGGTCAGTCATTCAAAGGTCAAGGTCACAGTGACCTTAAACTAAAAAATCTTGTCCGCTCAATAACTTGATATGTATTAGGTGTGCTGTCTTCATACTTAGTAGGAAGATTGGTCATGGCTAGTAGATGACCCCAATTGATTTTGAGGTCAGTTGGACGAAGGTCAAGGTCACAGTGACCTTCGACTCAAAAATATTGTCTGTTCAATAACTTGTTAAGTATAAGGTGTGCTGTCTTCATATTTATTAGGAACGTTGGTCATGGCCAGTAGATAAGCCCAATTGATTTTGAGGTCAGTCGGGCAAAGGTCAAGGTCACAGTGACCTTCCATAAAAAAACATGTCCGCTCAATAATTTTATAATTATTGGGTGTGCTGTCTTCATATTTAGTAGGGAGGTTGGTCATGGCCAGTAGATGACCCCTATTGATTTTAAGGTCAGTTGGTCAAATGTCAAGGTCACAGTGTCCATCAACTCAAAAATCTTGTCCGCTCAATAACTTGATAATTATTAGGTGTGCTGTCTGCATACTTAGTAGGAAGGTTGGTCATGGCCAGTAGGTAACCACCTGTTTATTTTGAGGTCAGTCTGATAAAGGTCAAGGTCACTGTGACTTTCAACTCAAAATCTTGTCTGCTCAATAACTTGATGACTATTGGGTGTGCTGTCTTCATACCTAGTAGGGTGGTTGGTCATGGCAAGTAGATGACCCCTATTGATTTTGAGGTCAGTTGGTAAAAGGTCAAGGTCACAGTGACCATCAACTCAAAAAACATTGTTCGCTAAATAACTTGATAACATGAGCCCCCTCCCATATAACACATCCCCCTCCCGACAGCACATACTTAGGGCGTATAATGCTCCGACACATGGAGCTCTTGTTTCATGATGTTTTTATTTTGTACATCAATATTCATAAAAAAGATTAGCCCTTTCCCTGTTGAATATTCATGTAAGCAATAATGACATCATGAATAATTATTAACTGAAAATTTACAATGGTATATGAGCACAGGATTTATTGGTATTGGTAGAACCTGCTGTCAGATTCCAGAGGTCCAGATAAGATGTGTAAATTTAAACATTTTCAAGAACAGCTCATCTCCACCAAACCCTACACTGTGACCACACTTAAGAATTGTCTCGAAGGGTGGTCACAGTGTAGGGTTTCGTGGAGAAATGATGATTTTAGTATTATATTAGCACCTTTATCTGTAGCTCTGCCTTTATATGTAGCTCTGAGATCCTTTATAATTTCATAAGCAAATTGAGCAGACCCTGATCAGATGGCTCCTACAGGAGTCATCTGATTTTGGTCTGCTGTGTTTGCAAATGCATTAATATGAAGGAAAAGGGTTTAAATGTTATTATTTGACATTGTAGTTGGTATATGAGAACTCATAATGATGTGGAAGAATAGATTTTTATGGTACATGCTGTATGTTAGTCCTTTGAATGCTGAATATTCTAAGTGTATAAACCTTTAATCTATGAATATTCATGAAAGAAATAATGACATCTGTCAGACATCATGAATATTAATTAGCTAAATTTTAACAATTACATATAAAATCAGGATTTTTTGGCCAAGACAAAAACTGTAGAATCTGATCTACATTATTTCATAAGCTAACAGAGCAGACTTTGAACAGTCGACTCCTACGGGAGCCATCTGATCTGGGTCGCCTGTTTGCAGAGGCATAGAAAAGCGTATTTATGGAGTAATGGGTTAAACTAGCATCCATTCAGTATGAATGGCTTAAAATTTATTAGAGGATATTGATTGACAACAGTGTAGATCAGAAGATGGCTATAGAAGCCAACTGGTCTTAGTCTACATTGTTTCCCACATTCAAAGGGTTAATATTTCTTATTTTTCAGCGGACAAGGAGAAAACACAGAAACTTGTTCAGATGGCATGGACATTTATAAATGACAGGTATACATTAAATGTTTATTGACAGACTTCTTGATGTAGAAGTTAAACAGCTCAATAATTCACTTTTTATCTCACCTGGCACAAAGTGTTCAAATTATGACCTTCGGGCCAAAAATGGCCCCGCCCCAGGGCTTATAAGTTTTGCATAGACTTGTATAGGAAAACCTTTAAAAATCTTCTTCTCTGAAACCACATACTCTAGAGCTTAGATATTTGGTTTGAAGCATCACCTAATAGACCTGTACCATGTTTGTTTAAATCATGACCCCTGGGCCAAAAATGGCCCCACCCTGGGGCTGTAGACTTCCTAACATCAGAAACTACAGTTTAACTCATTACCTCATATGCTATTTTTAGATCCAACCTCTTCTAATAAATCTAGCAAAAAGGAGCATCTACTAGAAAAAGGGAAATTTTAGAATTGTGTAGTTTTGAAACCATTGTGATAAATAGAGCATTTGCTCCTATGCAACAAATGCTCTATTTATCGCAATGGTTAAAAAAAGGGTTTTTTTTCCAGAGGCGTCAAAAGGTGTCAATATAAGGAATGGGTTAAAGGTTTCCCCTTATTCAGAGCTAGCTAGTAGCCTACCAATACCTCACAGTGATCTCCCTTGTCTCTTCAGCATAGCGATTAGGGGAGGTCACTGCGTTGGAGGTTGGTAGCCTACACCATCATCATCATCATCCTGTTTAGATTATCCAGGCCTTTTATTATTCCTTTTACAAGGCGTTTTTATGGAGTAAAGGGTTAAAGCTTCTTATCCCCCACCAAAAACAGAGGGATATAGTTTTTGTGTTGCCCATCAGTCTATCCATCTGTCCACCCTGAAGTAATGTCTCAAAAACAGTTTGGAGTTTTTCTATAAAATTTTGTGTAAATGGTTAGTACCTTAAAAAATGTATGGGTAAATGTTTAATACGAGGGGTGTTCCAAAAATAATGTCACTTGCATCGGTGCTCATATAGCGGAAGTGCTTTTGTTCATTTTAATTTGCTCTGCCCTTCAAAATACTCTCCGCCAGCCAGAATACACCTTTTTAGCCGGTCAATCCATTTTTGGAAGCATTTTTCATACTCTTCAATGGGGACACCCATCAGACACTGATAAACAGCAGATCCAAGGGCATTTCTCGAATTGTATCTCCTTCCAGATAAATGATATTTAAGTTTTGGAAAGAGAAAATAGTCGCAGGGGGCCAAGTCTGGCGAATACGGAGGGTGCGGAAGGACGGTAACCTTCTCTGACTCCAAAAAGTCAGTCACAATACGTGCCTTGTGAGCGGGTGCATTATCATGCAAAAGTCGGACATACTTAAGTCCTGTTTTGGGGCGGCTACTTTTGTAGTAGTTCTTCAATTTTCTCAGAACAACGTTTTTATAGAACTTGCCTGTGACCGTTCTGCCTTTTGGCACCGGGATTTGAATAGCTGGAGCCTTATTAGTGAAAAAAATAGCATACAAAACCTTCTTTACCGTTCGTATTCGTTTGGCAATACTTGGGCGTCTGGCATTTTTAGTGGCCCATATTCGGTTGGAAACCTTCCGCTTTGGTTCAAAATAATACACCCAGGTCTCATCACCAGTGACTATATTATCAAAAGCCTTTTTACTATATTTTGGGTACATTTTGAGAAGTTTTTTTGCCATTGTTACACGCGTCTTCTTTTGCTCATCCGTTAACAAATGGGGTATCCATCTTGCATTTATCTTTCTAACTTTTAGGTGTTTCTTCAAAATTGCATGAACTCTTGCTAACGACAAGTTTGTCATTCGAGCCAATTGTCTTACGGTGAATCGAGCATCAGTTTTGAGGATATTTCGGATTTTTTCTATGTTACCTTTGGTCGTAGTTGTTGCAGGACGACCTGGGTGAGCAGCATCTTTCAGTTGCTGCTGCCCAGCACTAAATTTAGCTACCCACCTACAAACAGTCCTGTGGGACATTTGGCCCTCCCCATAAATGTCACACACCTCGCGGTGAATATCTACAGCCTTTATGCCGAGTAATGACCTACCTTTTGTATAGGCCCTAATTTCAAGAACATTTTCAGCTCGTTTTCCTGTCATTTTGTGTATAGTCTAACGAATAGGCTATGAAACGATGTACACTGTACCGAGGCAAGTGAACGTGTGGACGAGATATTTACCTGTGTCACGAGCCAGTGATCACTCAATCAACACGAGGTGGTTTTGTGCATGAATTGCACGATTTCCGCGAAATAAAGCACAGATGACATTATTTATGGAACACCCCTCGTACCTTAAAAAGAGATGTGGCCTTGCAAGTATCACTGACATTTACCTTGGATACCAGAGTTGTGGCCCTTCGTTTGTGAAAAACTTTATCTTTCTTGTCTGTTCGGAGTCATATCTCACAAACAGTTTGGAAATTTTCAATGAAACTTTGTGTAAATGTTTAGTACCATAAGGAGATGCAGCTCTGCGAGTATCACTCAAATTGACCTTTGAACACTTTTTAACCAGTGTTATGGCCCATTGTTTTCCTAAAACCTAAGCTTTTGTCTGTCCAGAGTCTTATCTCAAAAACATTTTGAAGTTTTTCTATAAAACTTTGTGGAAATGCAGCCCTGCAAGTGTTGCTTACATTGACCATGGAACATCAAAGTTATAACCCTTTGAGGAAAAATGTTAACTTTTTTGTCAGTCTGGTGTGGTGTCAAATTACAGAAATATTTTTTTTCTATGAAACTTTGTTTTAAATAGCATATTAAGGGAATGTGGCCCTGCAAGTATCATTTACATTGACCTTGGAATACCTCAGTTATGGCCCTTTCTAATTAAAAAAGTTAACAGTTTTGTCTGTCCAGAGTCATAAATGTTTAGTACAATGTCTCTCACATTGATCTTTGAACACCAGGGTTATAGCCCTTTCTATGTTAAAAAGTTACAAGTTTGGTCTGTCCAGAGTCATAAATGAGTTATTGCCTGTTGTTTGCCATATGGTTAGCCTTTTTGTATGTCACACAAACCGTTTAGTTTTAATAAAACATTTTGTGAATGTTTAGTACCATAAAGAGATGCTGCCCTGCAAGTATCTGTCACTCACATTGATCTTTGAACACCATAGTTATTGCCCTTACTTTTTACAAAACCTTAACTTATTTTTTCGACCGAGTCAATAACTTGCTTGTTTATCTCACTTAGTACAAAATGCCAAGGTGAGCTATTAGAATCACTGTGTTCTCCATAATGGTTTTTAGCTCCACTTTTTCAAAAAGTGGAGCTATTGTCATGACCCTCTTGTTGGCATCAGCATCAGCGTTGGTTAACCTTTTTGTTAAGGTCCATTTCTCAGAAACCGTCAAAGATATTTGGTTCATATTTGGTATGTATGTTTACTATCACAAGGGCAACCCATTTCACAAGGGTAAGTAACCCTAAAATTAATTTTGCCATAGTTATGCCCCTTTTTCGACTTAGAATTTTCATTGTTGGTTAAGTTTTATGTTAAGGTTCATGTCTCAGAAACTGTCCAAGATATTTGGTTCAAATTTGGTATGCATGTTAACTATTACAAGGGGGACCCATTCCACAAGGGAAGGTAACTCTAAAATTAATTTTGCTATAGTTATCTGCCCTTTCTGACTTAGACTTCCACTACACTCTCCAGCACTAAAGAAAGTGGAGCGCGCTGTCTGCGGACAGCTCTTGTTAAAATAGTTCCAATCTGTTGTATAAAGTAGATAACAGGAGCTAAGAATAGATTTGAATGAATAATTCCTTTAACCCTTTTCATAAATATGCCTTTCTACACCTTTGCAAACAGAGTAGACCCAGATTAGAGGGCTTCAGTAGAAGAATACAGAAGACTATTTAAACTCATTTCTGTGAAGTTTGTTCAACTTCCATTCAGTGTTTAAGGAGACTTCCATTCAGTGTTTAAGGAGGTTATTCTTTTTCAGCTTTACTCCATGAATATTTCATGTCTTAAATAATGACATCATGAATTATTATGAAATTACTTTTTATTATGGCACATGAATACAGGAATGATTGGCAGAAGCTGCAGAAGTCAGCCAAACTTCACAGGAATAATTCTTAGCTGACCTGCTATTGAAGTTACAGAAATGGTTTTAATCTCCTGCAAAAAATATGTCACGAGAGCTAAAAAACTGAAAATCTTTTGCAACATCACTAGCTTGTATTTTTAGCCGGATTTTTCGAGAAAATTCTCGGCTTATAGTTTGGCGAACACCGGGTGGGTGGGCATTTGGGTGGGCGGGCAGGCGGACGGCGTGCCGTCGTTAACAAAACTTTAACATTGCTTATAACTTCCGAATTACTTAAGCTAGACCATTCATATTTCGTATGCAGATAGCTTGGGTGAAGGCTTTAGACTTGATACAAGGATACATGAAATCAGGTCACGGTCAAGGTCACTATTTCCAAAAGTTTGCCGTTTTTAACCAACTTTAACATTGCTATAACTTCTGAACTACAAATGCTAGGCAATTCATCTTTGGTATACAGATACCTTGGGCAAAAGCCTTTCACTTGATAGTACAAGGATATATGAAATCAGGTCAAGGTCAAGGTCACTATTTCCAAAACTTTGCTGTTGTTAACAAAACTTTAACATTGCTTATAACTTCTGAATTACTTAAGCTACACCATTCATATGTGGTATGCAGATAGCGTGGGTGAAGGCCTTTCACTTGATATAAGGATACATGTAATCAGGTCATGGTCACTGTTTCCAAACTGTTAACAAACTTTAACATTGCTATAACTACTATACTTCAAATGCTAGGTAATTAATCTTTGGTATACAGATAGTTTGGGTGAAGGCCTTTCACTTGATACAACTTCAAGGATACATGAAATCAGGTCAAGGTCAAGGTCACTATTTCCCAAACTTTGCCGTAGTTAACAAAACTTTAACATTGCTATAACTTCTGAATTACTTAAACTAGACCATTTATATTTGGTATGCAGATAGCTTGGGTGAGGGCCTTTCACTTGATACATGGATACATGAAATCAGGTCAAGGTCATGGTCACTATTTCCAAAACTTTGCCGTTTTTAACAAACCTTAACATTGCTATAACTTCTGAACTACAAATGCTAGGCAATTAATCTTTGGTATACAGATAGCTTGGGTGAAGGCCTTTCACTTGATACAACTTCAAGGATACATGAAATCAGGTCAAGGTCACTATTTCCAAAACTTTGCCGTAGTTAACAAAACTTTAATATTGCTGTAACTTCTGAATGACTTAAACTAGACCATTTATTAGCTCACCTGGCAGGAAGTGCCAAGGTGAGCTTTTGTGTTCGCCCTGTGTCCGGCGGCGTCCGGCGTCCACAATTTTTTCAAATGGCTTCTCCTCCTAAACCACTGGGAGGATTTCAACTAAATTTCACAGAAATGTACCTTTGGTGATCTTCTATCAAGTTTGTTCAAATCATGACCCCCGGGCCAAAAAATGGCCCCGCCCCGTGGCTTATCAGTTGTTTTTGTAAAAATCTTTAAAAATCTTCTTCTCTGAAACCACAAATACTAGAGCTTAGATATTTGGTATGTAGCATCATCTAATGGTCCTCTACCAAGGTTGTTCAAATTATGACCCCCGGGCCAAAACTGGGCCCGCCCCGGGGCTTATCAGTTTTACATAGACTTTTATAAGAAAATCTTTCAAAATCTTCTTCTCTGAAACCACATACCCTAGAGCTTAGATATTTGGTATGAAGCATCACCTAATATACTTCTATCAAGTTTATTCAAATTATTGTTCAAAGAATTTAATTCCATGCAGAACTCTGGTTGCCATGGCATCCAGTGTCAAAAAAGAAATAAAAACTTTAAAAAAATTCTTGTCAAAAACTGTAAGGCCTAGGGCTACCAAATTTGGTATGTAGAATCATCTAGTGGACTTCTACTGTTCAAATTTTGTCCCTGGGGTCAAAATTGGCCCAACCCCGGGGGTCAATTTTACATTGGATTATATAGTAAAAACTTTAAAAATCTTCTTGTCCGAAACAGAAAATCTTAGAGCTGTGATATTTGGTATGTAGCATTATTTGATGAACCTTTACTAATATTGTTCAAACTATGCCCCTGGGGTCAAAGACGGCCACACCCTGGGGATCACATGTTTTACATAGGATTATATAGTAAAAACTTTAAAAATCTCCTTGTCTCAAACCGAAAGTCTTAGAGCTGTGATATTTGGTACATAGCATCATCTGGAGGACCTGTACCAAGATTGTTCAAATTTTGCCCCTCGGGTCAAAATTGTCCTCACCCTGAGGGTAACAAGTTTTACATTGGATTATCTAAAAAATCTACTTGTTTGAAACTGAAAGGCTTAGAGCTGTTATATTTGGTACATAGCATCATCCAGTAGACCTTTACCAAGATTGTTCAAAGTAAGCACCTAGGATCAAAATTGGCTCTGCCCTGGGGGTCCCAAGTTTTACTGAAAACTAAAACTATTCTTGTCAAAAACTGTAAGGCCTAGGGCTTCCAAATTTGGAATGTGGAATGATCTAGTGGACCTCTACATAAATTGGGGGGGGGGGTTACAAGTTTTACATTGGATTATATAGTAAAAACTTTAACTTCTTTTGTCTCAAACTGAAAGGCATAGAGCTGTGATATTTGGTATAAAGCATCATCTGGTGGAGCTTTATCAAGATTGTTCAAATTGTGCCCCTGGGGTCAAAATTGATAGGTCACATGATGTCATTTAACCAGGTGAGTGATATAGGGCCATCATGGCCCTCTTGTATTTGGTATGCAGATAGCTTGGGTGAAGGCCTTTCACTTGATACATGGATACATGAAATCAGGTCAAGGTCATGGTCACTATTTCCAAAACTTTGCCGTTTTTAACAAACCTTAATTACTTAAACTAGACCATTCATATTTGGTATGCAGATAGCGTGGGTGAAGGCCTTTCACTTGATACAAGGATACGTGAAATCAGGTCAAGGTCAATGTCACTATTTCGAAAACTTTGCCGTTTTAAACAAACTTTAACATTGCTATAATTTCTGAACTACAAATGCTAGGCAAATCATCTTTGGTATACAAATGGCTTTGGTAAAGGCATTTCAGTTAATATAAAGATATTTGAAATTAGGTCAAGATCAAGGTCACTATTTTGACAAGTTGGCCGAACCTCATATGGTAGACAATTCATATATGGTATGGTGATAGCTTTGGTGAAGGCCTTTCAGTTGATACAAGGATACATGAAATTGGGTCGAGGTCAAGGTCACTATTTTGAAAACTTGACCGTTTTTAACAAACTTTAACATTTTGCTATAACTTCTGATTCTCAAGTGCTAGACAATTCACCTTTGTTATCCAGATAGCTTTGGTAAGGACCTTACAGTTGATACAAGGATACATGAAATTGGGTCAAGGTCAAGGTCACTATTTTGAAAACTTGACCGTTTTTAACAAACTTTAACATTTTGCTATAACTTCTGATTCACAAGTGCTAGGCAATTCACCTTTGGTATTCAGATAACTTTGGTAAGGACCTTACAGATGACATAAAGATACCTGAAATCAAGCCAAGGTCACTATTTTGAAACATTGGCTGTCATTAAAATGTTGTTATAACTTCTGAACTACATGGGCTAGACAATTTATATTTGGTATGCAGATAGCTTGGGTGAAGGCCTTTCAGTTGATACAAGGATACATGAAATTGGGTCAAGGTCAACACAAAAAAATCCAGCTTTAATGCGATTTCCGCATTTATAGCTCACCTGAGCCAAAGGCTCAGGATGAGCTATTGTGATCGCGATCCGTCCGGCGTCCGTCCTCCTGAAACTGCTGACCCGATTTTAACCAAATTTTGTCAGAAGCATCAGTGGCTAGGGGAAACGAAATGTTGTTCACATTATGACCCCCGGGCCAAAAATGGCCCTGCCCATGGGCTTATCAGTTTTTCATAGGAAAATCTTTAGAAATCTTCTTTTCTAAAACTGTAAGGCCTAGACCTTTGATATTTAGCATGTAGCATGATTTTATAGTCCTTTACAAAGATTGTTCAAATTATGACCCCGGGCCAAAAATGGCCCTGCCCAAGAGCTTATTAGTTTTTCATAAGGAAAATCTTTGAAAATCTTCTTCTCTGAAACCGTAAGGCCTAGACCTTTGATAATTTGTATGTAACACGATCTTATGGTCCTCTACAAAGATTGTTCAAATTATGACCCCCAGACAAAAAATTGCCCTGCCCAAGGGCTTATCAGTTTTTCATAGGAAAATCTTTAAAAATCTTCTTCTCTGAAACTGTAAGGCCTAGACCTTTGATATTTGGTATGTAGCATGATGTAATGTTCCTCTACAAAGATTGTTCAAATTATGACCCCGGACCAAAAATGGCCCCACCCATGGGCTTATCAGTTTTTCATAAGGAAAATCTTTAAAAATCTTCTGAAACTGTAAGGCCTAGACCTTTGATGTTTGGTATGTAACATGATCTAATGGTCCTCTACAAATATGTAGCTTGGCTTGTGGTCCTCTGCCAAGAATGTTCAACTTACGACCCTGACCTCTGGGCAAAACTTGGCCCTGCCTTGGGGCTTATCAGTTTTTCATGGGAAAAATATGAAATATTTTTCTCTGAAACCATAAGGCTTAGACCTTTAATTAATGGCATACTGCTTTGCCTTATGGTTCTCTACCAAGGTTGTACAAATGATGACTTCTAGGTCCTGGGGTTATATCAGGTGAGCGATTCAGGGCCTCATGGCCCTCTTGTATTGCTTGTTACTAAAATACAAAGGCCTGAACAACAGATGTACATAATGAATCACTTGGCCTATTAACCAGGCGAGCGATACTGGACCATCATGGTCCTCTTGTTAAGAATAGTTGGAATTGTTTTGGTTGAGAAATAATGATTTAACCATTTCCCTCATGCAAGGTGTTCATTCAATTGCTAACAGTAGACCCAGATGAGATGGCTCGTGTAGGAGCCATTTGATGAAGATCTGCTCTGTTTGCTTATTATCCCCCACCGCGTAGCGGAGGGGGGTTATAGGAATGGCCTTCGTCTGTCCGTCTGTCCGTCCGTCCGTCCGTCTGTCTGTCCGTCCGCACTCACAAAAGGGTAGTTGTGTGACTTTTTTTAACTAGTCCCACAAGTAAAATCATTAACCTGGCCATCTCTTGTGACATTAACCTGGCCATTTCTTGTGACATTAACCTGGCCAGTTGTGGGACATAGGGTTAGGGTTAGGGTTAGCTTCCAGATCATTCTTTTCCAAAGTTAGAGCCAAAAATAGTTTTTCTTGTGGGACTAGTCACACAAGAAAAGATCAAAGGAAAAAGTCACACAACTACCCATCCGTTAGCATGTCCGTCCGTCTGTCCGTCTGTCCGTAACAATTTCGTGTCCGCTCCATATCTCCTATACCCCTTGAAGGATTTTCAAGAAACTTGCCTCAAATGTTAACCAAGTTGAGACGATGTGCAGAACATATGTGGCAGATATGTCGGCTCAAGGTCAAGGTCACATTTGAAGGTCAAGTGTTTTAACCTTCAATTTCCATTGCATTTTTGTGTCCGCTCCATATCTTCTAAACCCTTTGAAGGATTTTCATAAAACTTGAGTCAAGTGTTAATCAAATGAAGACGATGTGCAGAACACATGTGGCAGTCATGTCGGCTCAAGTTCAAGGTCACATTTGAAGGTCAAGTGTTTAAACCTTCAGTTGACATTACAGTTTCGTGTCCGCTCCATATCTTCTAAACCCTTTGAAGGATTTTCATAAAACTTGAGTAAAATATTAAATGAATTGAGACGATGTGCAGAACCCATGCGGCAGTCATGTTGGCTCAAGGTCAAGGTCACGTTTGAAGGTCAAGTGTTCTAGCCTTTAATTTCCATTACATTTCGTGTCCGCTCCATATCTTCTAAACCATTTGAAGGATTTTCATAAAACTTGAGTCAAATATTAACCAAATTAAGATGATGTGCAGAACACATGTGGCAGTCATGTCGGCTCAAGTTCAAGGTCACATTTGAAGGTCAAGTGTTTAAACCTTCAGTTGCCATTACAGTTTCGTGTCTGCTCCATATCTTCTAAAACCTTTGAAGGATTTTCATAAAACTTGAGTAAAATATTAAATGAATTGAGACGATGTGCAGAACCCATGCGGCAGTCATGTTGGCTCAAGGTCAAGGTCACGTTTGAAGGTCAAGTGTTCTAGCCTTTAATTTCCATTACATTTCGTGTCCGCTCCATATCTTCTAAACCATTTGAAGGATTTTCATAAAACTTGAGTCAAATATTAAACAAATTAAGACGATGTGCAGAACACATGTGGCAGTCATGTCGGCTCAAGTTCAAGGTCACATTTGAAGGTCAAGTGTTTAAACCATCAGTTGCCATTACAGTTTTGTGTCTGCTCCATATCTTCTAAACCCTTTGAAGGATTTTCATAAAACTTGAGTCAAATATTAAATGAATTGAGACGATGTGCAGAACCCATGCGGCAGTCATGTTGGCTCAAGGTCAAGGTCACGTTTGAAGGTCAAGTGTTCTAGCCTTTAATTTCCATTACATTTCGTGTCCGCTCCATATCTTCTAAACCATTTGAAGGATTTTGATAAAAGTTTAGTTAAATGTTAACTAAATTGAGACGATGTGCAGAACACATGTGGCAGTCATGTCGGCTCAAGTTCAAGGTCACATTTGAAGATCAAGTGTTCTTACCTTCAATTTCCATTATAGTTTCGTTATCTCCTATACCCCTTGAAGGATTTTCAAGAAACTTGCCTCAAATGTTAACCACGTTGAGACAATGTACAGAACATATGTGGCAGTCATGTCGGCTCAAGGTCAAGGTCACATTTGAAGGCCAAGTGATTTAATCTTCAATTTCCATTACATTTCATGTCCGCTCCATATCTTCTAAACCATTTGAAGGATTTTCATAAAACTTGAGTCAAATATTAACCAAATTGAGATGATGTGCAGAACACATGTGGCAGTCATGTCGGCTCAAGGTCAAGGTCACATTTGAAAGTCGTGTTCTTACCTTCAGTTTCCATTATATTTGTTTCCGCGTCCTATTTTCTTAACAACTGGAAGGTTGAATGTCAACCACGTTAAAACCCATTGTATCACCTAGGTGGCGGCGGTGGGGGATATAGCTGTCCTTTGGACTGCCTTGTTAAAATTATAACAGATTTGACTACAGTTTCTACCAATACAAAATATTACTTTGTAAATATTCCATTATAGAAATTCAGCTTAATAAATATTCATGATGTCATTATTTCTTACTTGAATATTCAACAGGCGAAGGGTTAAGTATTTGAATATGCCCATTCTATCTCTGGCTCTGTTGTTTATTCAGCCTATGCACGACTCTTTGCCTGCAATGGGAACCAGAGATTATTGCTGTATCCCTCATGTACTTGGGTACCAGATTGAACAAATTTGAAATCAGTGACTGGGCGGGAAAAGTGGCAGGCAACAAGCAGAAATGGTGGGAGACATTTGTGGAGGACATCACAGTAGAATTGATGGAAGGTAATTGTATTGATTACTTCATTTTGTGGTGTCCAGCATGGTGTTTGGCCTGGGGTTGCTTCAGCCCAGAGGCCAAAGTAGACAAGTGATTTTTAGCTCACCAGAGCACAAAGTGCTCAAGGTGAGCTATTGTGATACCCCTGTGTCCGGCGTCAGGCGTCCGTCTGTCCGTCAACAATTTCAAACGACTTCTTCTCTGAAACCGACTGCCCTATTGTAACCAAACTTGGTCAGATACATACTGTGGGTGGGTGCTTCAAAAGTTGTTAAAAGATAGTGGTTGGGGCCATTGGTCTTGTTGCCATGGCAACTGTACACAATTCTTCTCCAGAATGACTTGTCGGATTTGAATATAGTTTTCACCAAAATGTTTCTCAGTTGATAGACTTAAATTTAAAAGTTGTTAAAAGAATTTTGATCCGGCAAAAAACATG
The DNA here is from genome assembly GCA_963576725.1 of Azorinus chamasolen. Classification (NCBI taxonomy): domain Eukaryota; kingdom Metazoa; phylum Mollusca; class Bivalvia; order Cardiida; family Solecurtidae; genus Azorinus; species Azorinus chamasolen. Next base: position 78,527,982 of record OY755235.1, on the reverse strand, counting down.
GCTGCCAGAGGGCGTGGTCTTTTTTTCCATACATGGTAATATTGGAAAATCTTTAAAAATCTTCTTCTCTGAAACTGTAAAGCCTAGACCTTTGATATTTGGTATGTAGCATGATCTTATGGTCCTCTACAAAGATTGTTCAAATTATGACCCCCGGGCCGAAAATGGTCCCACCCAAGGGCTTGTCAGTTTTTCATAGGAAAATCTTTAAAAATCTTCTTCACTGAAACTGTAAGGCCTAGAACTTTGATATTTGGTATGTATCATGATCTTATCGTCCTCTACAAAGATTGTTCAAATTATGACCCCCGGGCCAAAAATGGCCCCGCCCAAGGGCTTATCAGTTTTTCATAGGAAAATCTTTAAAAATCTTCTTCTCTCAAACTGTAAGGCCTAGACCTTTGATATTTGGTATGTAGCATGATCTATTGGTCCTCTACAAAAGTTGTTCGAATTATGACCCCCGGGCCAAAAATGGCCCCGCCCAGGGCTCATCAGTTTTTCATTGGAAAATCTTTAAAAATCTACTGAAACTGTAAGGCCTAGACCATTGATATTTGGTATGTAACATGATCTAATGGTCCTCTACAAATATGTAGCTGTGGCTTGTGGTCCTCTGCCAAAAATGTTTAACTTACGACCCTGACCACTGGGCGAAACTTGGCCCTGCCTCAGGGCTTATCAGTTTTTCATGGGTAAAATATAAAATATTATTTTTCTCTGAAACCATAAGGCTTAGACCTTTAATTAATGGCATACTGCTTTGCCTAGTGGTTCTCTACCAAGGTTGTACACATGATTTCTTGTGGTCAAAAATGGCCCCGCCCCTGGGGTTATCCCCTGGGGCCTCATGGCCCTCTTGTTTCAGTCTAACAATTTGACCCAATTAGAGAAAGAGACAAATTACCGGAATAATGCGCTCAGAATTCTGAGAGGAACGATTCTTTTCAGAGTATCAGATGTAAATATTTTTTACCAAGATGTTGTTTTGATTACAAGTTTCAATTTATAATTAGTTGGTGATGACAGAATGATTTTTTAGCCTTAATATTAAAATTGAAAGAATACAGCGTAATATAGGGCGTATTGATGGATTCCGGGGAAGCCAGAACTATATCAACATCAATGCAGTAAAATGTTCAAGTTACTAAAATTCAGTTTCATGTTCATGTCAATGTAACTTACAGATGTTTTTGGTAAATGTAGGAAAAGCCTTGGTTCCCACCCCACGATTGAGGTGTCATTGATAGAAATTTCTGTATCGATGGCAAAATATCCACGATATATCGATTTTTATACACAAACATGATTTATGCTTTGTAGTTACAGTAAAGATTTGATAGAACGTTCTTGGTTAATACGTTTCCTTTGATAGAACGTTTAGATTGGCGAGTCCCGGCCAAATGCCTTCTTTATCTGTATTGCAAAAGATCAGATACAACGTTCTTCCTTTGAACGTATTCCTTGTTTTGTACGTACGAGTGAGCTCGTCCCAAACCGCTAATAGCTGTAATTATAACGTTTTCCCCTAATGTAGCGATGACAACGGTCATGCGTGGGAATCAATTAACCGTGAAAAGTGCCCAAAAGGCGTGTTAGCGAATACGCAAACTTAGAGTCATTACTTGACAACTAATTGTACGGCATATTTCGTTTAACATTGGGTAAATACGTTTGTACAGGATCAATTAAAATAAAGAATTAATAGCTGCGAATTGCTGCATTCACTTTCTGTTGAGATTCAGTCCGAGTTTTATCATTACCGCACCGTTGAAATTGATCTGTCAAAACTCTAGTCTGATTTGTGGTTACTTTCGTGCAATTCCTTATCTGTGTCCCGTTAAAACTATGACTGTTTGGAACCTGATCTCGATCCAATTTTATAATACGACATCAAGTTCTAAGAGCTTTATTAACCCTCGGAAAAAATCGTAAGTTCCATTCGACATCATTCGTCCACCATTTGCAATTTGAAAAGATGTTTACAATAGGGAAATATTTATTTTAACATGCAATCATGGGAAACACGGACACAGAGTTCCTAAAAACGAAAAATTGATTGAAACTTTATCTCAATACGGTAAGAAATAGAAACAAATAGATCTATCGATTCAAAAGAAGTAACGGAAGTGTGTGAAAGGCTCAGTGGACACAGGTAGCTTGTTGCTCAGAATGAAAGATAAAATATTAATGTAATGTTTCACTGTTACAACGTTTTCTTTACCACGGTCCCTTGCAATACGTTATAAGCAATCTTTACTGTATATACATCTGAGTGTAAAAAGTCAAAAGCGCAGTTATATTTTAAAATCAGTTTTTCATAAAATAACAGTCAAAAGTTTCAAGGGTTCCGTTCGGGAAATATCTGGACAATGTCGCTAAATTCGGTCAAACCCACTGAGTAAACATCAGAAAATGGCGGTAATAAAAGTATGCATGGAGATTCTTCAGAAGAATTTCACTGCAAGTATGTAAGAAGTTCCCAACCTGTAAGAAATATAGCCTGTGGAAAGGTGTTTATTTGTCCTCCATTTGTATCGATATTTTGAAACCAGTATCAATATCATATCGACTGATGTGTATCGATAATACATGTATATCAATATCATTCCTATCAATGACACGTCTACCCCACAATAACATTTGCAGGGAAACATCATAATTTTTTCAGAACCAGACCAGGTAATTCCCTGGATGTACACATTATAAACAAATGATCAATTTGAAAAAGACAACATTTGAGAAGAAATGTATTATAAGTTAAACAGTTTTCAGGTTACCTAATATGGAATATACACTGCCAAACGTTGTTTGGGGAGCATATAGTTGCCGCTTTGTCCATCCATCCGTCCATTTGTCTGTCCGCTCTGAAATTTGCCACTTGTGGTCTAGGACATGCTTATGGGTTTAATTGTACTGTGAAATAAAGCCTACAATACGAAAATGAAAATGCCAAAATTTAAATGTTCTTGGGCTTACCAGTTTAAACAAGCCTTGTTTAAAATAAGCCCATAATAAATGAACTCGGCATTTGTCCATCACTATGGATAAGCTATGTTCATATATTATGAGCTTATGGTGTCTCAGTATTTATGAGCTTATATGATCCAATTACTGAGAGTTTTTTAAAATTATTGAACTATCATAAATTTAGAATTCTGTATGCACTAGACCCCATATTGTTAGGAGTTACATTAGCAGTGTTCAATTTAGCTTTGCTCCCGAGGGGGCCCTCTGGGCCCACACAACCTGGGATAAGTAATAAAACTCATAATACTTGAACAAAAAAAGCTCGCAATTAAAAAGCCCATAACGATCAATTTTCAGAACTTTTATTTTGAACTCTTAAGGTTTGGACAAAACTAAACTCACAAGTGAAAAAACCCACAAGTGGTGTTTGTTGGTCCGTCCGTCTGTCATAACTTTGTCCGGAGCACATCACAAAAACTGTAATAGATATCAACATGAAACTTCATAGGTAGATTGATCTCAATGAGGAGAAGTGTAGTGCACAAGAACCATCACTCTCTTTTGCATAATTCAGGAGTTATTGCCCTTTGTTATTTTTCATACTTAAAATTTGTCCGGAGCACTATAACAGGAAAACTATAATAGGTATCATCATGAAACTTCATAGTTAGATAGATCTCAATAAGGAGAAGTGCAATGCATAAGAATCATCACTCTCCGTTGCATAATATAGGAGTTATTGCCCTTTGGTATGTTTATGCCCCCGTTGACGATAGTCAGGGGGCATTATGTTTTGCACCTGTCCGTCCATCCGTCACGCCTTTACGTTTAGTTGGTTGTCAGTTTTTTCATGGTCTTATATCTCAGTAACCGCTATAGCTATTGGCATGGAATTGCATATACACATTAACCACTATCCATATTTTCATTGTGCACCCACCCCATGCTGCCCGCAAGCCCACGGTCAAGGTCAAATGACTTGGAAAGTTTACATGCAATTGGTTGTCACATTTACATGCAGTTAGTTGTCACAGTTTTTTCATTGTCTTATATCTCACTAACCACTACAGCTATTGGCATGGAATTGCATATACACATTAAACACCATCGATACTTTCATTGCGCACCCACTCCATGGTGCCAGCAAGCCCAAGGTCAAGGTCAAATGACTTAGGAATTTTAAGTGCAGCTAGGCAAGTACCACCACGGGGGCATCGCTGTGTCTTACAGACAATTTTCTAGTTCATACTTAAAATTTGTCCGGAGCATAACACAAAAACTATAATAGGTATCAACATGAAACTTCATAGGTAGATAGATCTCGATGAAGAGAAGTGCAGTGCACAAGAATCATCATTCTCTTTTGCATAATTATGGAATTATTGCCCTGTGTTATTTTTGGCCGGATTGCTCGCAATCCAGGCTTATAGATTGGTGAATGCCGGCCGGCCGTCCAGTTGACCTTTTGTTTGTGTTAGTTATAGCCAAAGTATAATACCTACAGTAACCAAACTTGGCATGTGGGATCAGAATGAGGATCACATTACATGTCATAGGTCACTAGGTTATTATGAACCCTTTGTGACCTAGTTTTCACGCTTCAATGACTTAGAGAATTTCCAGGTTGACCTTTGTGTTTCCGATCGATAACTAATAAAAGACTTGGCCTAGAATCTTCAAACTTGCTGTGGTGGTTGGTCATGACAACTAGATGACCCCTATTGTTTTTGAGGTCACTAGGTCAAAGGTCAAGGTCACAATGACCTTAACTGGTGAAATAGTTTCCGATCAATAACTGCTCAAGGGTTTGGCTTGGGATCTTCAAACTTGCTGTGGTGGTTCGTCATGACCACTATATGACCCCTATAGTTTTTGAGGACACTAGGTCAAAGGTCAAGATCATCATGACCTTAACTGGTTAAATGTTTTCAGATCAATAACTGCTCAAGGGTTTGGCTTAGAATCTTTAAACTTGCTGTGGTAGTTGTTCATGACCACTGGATGACCCCCATTGCTTTTGAGGTCAAAGGTCAAGGTAAATATGACCTTAACTAGTAAAATGGTTTCTGATCAATAACTGCTCAAGGGTTTGGCTTAGGATCTTCAAATTTGCTGTGGTGGTTGGTCATGAAATCTAGATGAGCCCTCTTGTTTTTGAGGTCACTAGGTCAAAGGTCAAGGTCACCATTACATTCACTGGTGAAATGGTTTCCAATCAATAACTGCTCAAGGGTTTGGCTTAGGATCTTCAAACTTGCTGTGGTGGTTGGTCATGACAACTAGATTACCCCTATTGTTTTTTAGGTCACTAGGTCAAAGATTAAGGTCACCATGACCTTAACTGATGAAATGGTTTCCCATTAATAACTGCTCAATGGTTGGTTGGGGATCTTCCAACTTGCTGTGGTGGTTGGTCGTGACCACTAGATGACCCCTATAGTTGTTGAGGTCACTAGGTCAAAGGTCAAGGCCACCATGACCTTAACTTGTGAAATGTTTTCAGATCAATAAATGATTAGTGGTTTGGCTTAGGATTTGTCAAAGTTGCTGTGGTGATTAGTCATGACCACTAGATGACCTCTATAGTTGAGGTCACTAGATCAAAGGTCAGGGAGTCTGGGGGGTATACATGTTTTACAAACATCTCTTGTATTATTACGCTTCAAGGAATTTCTAGGTTGACCTTTTTAACATGTGGAGTCATAATGAGGACCTCATTACATGCAATTGGAATATGTTTAACTATTTATTATGCCTTCAGCATCTGCTGATGCAGAAATGTATATGATTGACTGCTCATCTATATCACTTTAATCGGCAATCTGGCCATACCGACATTGGCGGCTTCTTGTTCATACTTAAATTGTGCTGCTGCCCTTAGCCATACATACTTTTTTCCTAATATTGTATTATGATTATTTTTTTCCCTAATATTGTATTATGGATTTTTTTAAACAGATATATATATAAGCCCTTTGGAATTAGCATTTATTTGGGGAGCATCCATCGGTTCTACCAATTCTCTTGTTTGGTCAGTCTCACAACAAATTATCTGGTTGCCCAACTGGACAACTAGCGGTGCATACAAGTTGTAAGAACCAACTTCTAGGTTGCCATGGGCAGACAACCTGTCAATGTTGAGCTTTCCCTTGGTGGACTATAAATTCTGTTGGGCTTCTTTTCAGATGTATGTCACCAGGTGTTGGATTTGTATTCTCCAACAACTCAGCAGGCCACAGAAACAGGGGAGTCTCCACCACCTCCACCCCCACAGCCAAACAATGCCTCAAGGACCCCCAACTCCCAGGGCAGTGACAGGAAAAGGTCATTACAGGTAGGTCAAAGGTCATAGCTCATCTACAGAGGTCTCATTAGGTTAGATAACAAAAAAAACGGATGCTTATTCTAATGAATTTTTAAGACAAGATGAGTGTGAAGTATGGTTTATTGTAATTTGATTGTTGGTGTTTGTTTTTTTAAGTCTACACCATCAGATCCTGTAACACCTGTCAGTCAGTCAAACAAGTCTTTCAAGATAGACTCTCAGAACAGGAAGTCCACACCTCAGAAGAATACTGACAAAGTGCAAGACCCAGCAGCCTCCAGGCAGGCCAGCAAACCTGCAGCTAAAACATCAGATCAGAGCCAGCCCAAAACAGTAGGGCAGGTAAGCAAGCAGTACACACAATCAGTCTCAGTGCATGCTGAGTAAATGTCATCTGCTTAAATTGTAGTCTGCTTCTATTCTCAAAGTTAAATGTTCTTCGCTTTTTCTTTAAAAAAGTGTCAAACTGTGTGGATCCTGATGAGACACTGAGTTATTATTAGTTACACGGTGTTTCGGCATGGTGTACAGGTTTGTATGATGTTTTGGGTTCTGTACGGAATCAAAAGCGTCATACAAACCCGTACACCCTGCCGAAACACTCTGTAACGAATTTATTTCCAGTCTGGGTCCATTACAAGAAAGAATACATGCATAACCTAACGAAATTCTGCAGATTTAATCCCCCCTTTTTTAGCTCACCTGACCGCGATGTGTCCGGCGTCTGTTGTCCGGCGTCCGTCCACATTTTCAAATGACATCTCCTCTGAAACTGCTGACCCGATTTTAACGAAATTTTGTCAGAAGCATCAGCGACTAGGGGGAACGAAACGTTGTTCACGTTATGACCCCCGGACCAAAAATGGCCCCACCCAAGGGCTTATCAGTTTTTCATAGGAAACTCTTTAAAAATCTTCTTATCTGAAACTGTAAGGCCTAGACCTTTGATATTTAGTATGTAGCATGAACTAATGGTCCTCTACTAAGATTGTTCAAATTATGACCCGGGCAAAAAATGGCCCCGCCCATTGGCTTATCAGTTTTTCATAGGAAAATCTTTAAAAATCTTCTTCCCTGAAACTGTAAGGCCTAGACCTTTGATATTTGGTATGTAGCATGACCTTATGGTCCTCTACAAAGGTTGGTCAAATTATGACCCCCGGGCAAAAAATGACCCCGCCCAAGGGCTTATCAGTTTTTCATAGGAAAATCTTTAAAAATCTTCTTCAAAACTGTAAGGCCTTGAGCTTTGATATTTGGTATGTAGCTTGATCTTATGGTCCTCTACGAAGATTGTTCAAATTATGACCCCCGGGCAAAAAATGGCCCCGCCCAAGGGCTTATCAGTTTTTCATAGGAAAATCTTTAAAAATCTTCTTCTGAAACTGTAAGGCCTAGACATTTGATATTTAGTATATAGCATGATCTTATGGTCCTCTACAATGACTGTTCAAATTATGACCCCCGAGTCAAAAATGGCCCCACCCAAGGGCTAATCAGTTTTTCATAGGAAAATCTTTAAAAATCTTCTTCTCTCAAACTGTAAGGCCTAGACCTTTGATATTTGTTATGTAGCATGATCATATGGTCCTCTACAAAGGTTGTTCAAATTATGACGCTCCGGGCCAAAAATGGCCCGCCCAAGGGCTTATCAGTTTTTCATAGGAAAATCTTCAAAAATCTTCTTCTCTGAAACTGTAAGGCCTAGACCTTTGATATTTGGTATGTAGCATGATTATATGGTCCTCTACAAAGATTGTTCAAGTTATGACCCCCGGATCAAAAATGGCCCTGCCCAAGGGCTTATCAGTTTTTCATAGGAAAATCTTTAAAAATCTACTGCAACTGTAAGGCCTAGACCTTTTATGTTTGGTATGTAACATGATCTAATGGTCCTCTATAAATATGTAGCTGTGGCTTGTGGTCCTCTGTTAAGAATATTCAACTTGCTACCCTGACCACTGGGCGAAACTTCGCCCTGTCTCCGGGCTTATCAGTTTTTCATGGGAAAAATATAAAATATTATTTTTCACTGAACCCATAAGGCTTAGACCTTTAATTAATGGCATACTACTTTGCCTTGTGATTCTCTACCAAGCTTGTACAAATGATTTCTTGTGGTCAAAAATGGCCCCGCCCCTGGGGTTATCTCAGGTGAGCGCTTCAGGGCCTCATGGCCCTCTTGTTTTAGCTTACAGTGCATGCGATTTGGCACAGCTGTCAGTAAAGCCCTGACTCAAAAATGACGTTTGACGTCACTCAAACTCACGCGTTGATTTGCACGTGCTGTAAGTAAACAAGTTTTGGTGTAATTGGGAAAAACAAAAGAAGAAAGATACAAACATGTAATTGATACATAAGTTGTTTTTATCCATGTGTGTAGATGCTAGACAGTTTTTACCGGGTTTCCCACAGAAAACTCCGGTTATTGAAATGGTGATGTACGGCGGGCGGTCGGTCGGGCGGACAGACGGACGGGCGTGTGGGCGGCTGCCAATTTTGTCCGAACGATAACTCCTATATGGCTCATGCCATTGGATTGAAACTTCATACATAGAAAGATCATGATAAGAGGAAGTGTCATGCACAAGGTCCAAAACTCTGGCTTCACTAATATTGGAGTTATGCCCCTTTGAACTTAAAAATGTGTCAGTCCATCCGTCCGGTCTTGTCCGGGCTGTAACTCAGAACTCCATGGATGGATTGTGAAATCACTTGGCATAAATGTTCTTCTAGAAGGTACGGCGTGTCGCATGATAAAACCATGTCAATAGCTGAAAGGTCAAAGGTCAAAATAATGTATATTTTTAACCGGATTAACAGATTTTGCTTGTCCGAAGCATATCTCCTACACTACTTTGGCTAGGATCACCAAATATGGTGTGTGAGTACATCTTGGGATGGAGGAGTGTCGCATACTATTTATAGGTCAATGTGACCTTGACCTTGGGCTTCATTTACAAGAAAAGCTTGTCCGCAGCATAACTCCTATACAGAATCAGCTAGGATCACCAAATATAATGTGTGAGTTCATCTTGGGATGGCAGAGTGTCGAATACTATTTTTAGGTCAACTTGACCTTGAACTTTGACCTCATTTACAAAAAAAGCTTGTCCGGAGCATATCTCCTACAGTACTTTAGCTAGGATCACCAAATATGGTGTGTGAGTACATCTTGGGATGGCTGAGTGTCGCATACTATTTATAGGTCAATGTGACCTTGACCTTGAACTTTGACCTAATTTGCAAAAAAAGCTTGTCCGAAGCATATCTCCTACACTACTTCAGCTAGGATCACCAAATGTGGTGTGTGAGTACATTTTGGGATGGCCGAGTGTCCCATACTATTTATATATCAATGTGACCTTGACCTTGGGCTTTATTTACAAAAACACATGTCCGGAGAATACCTCCTATACGGAATCAGCTAGGAACACAAAATATGGTGTGCGAGTTCATCTTGGGATGGCGGATGTCACATACTATTTCTAGGTCAATGTGACCTTTGACCTCAGTTACAAAAAAGGCTTGTCCGCAGCATATCTCCTACACTACTTCAGCTAGGAACACCAAATATGGTGTGTGAGTACATCTTGGGATGGTGGAGTGTCACATACTATTTATAGGTCAAGGTGACCTTGACCTTTGACCTCATTTACAAAAAAATCTTGTCCGGAAAATGTCTCCTACTTACTTCAACTATGATCACCAAATATGGTGTGTGTGTGTACATCTTGGGATGGCAGAGTGTCACATACTATTTATAGGTCAATGTAACATTGACTTTGGGCTTTATTTACAAAAGAAATTTTATCCAAAGCATACCTCCTATACAGAATCAGCTAGAATCGCCAAATATGGCATGTGAGTTTGTCTTGGGATGGCGGAGTGTTGCATACTAATTTTAAGTTAATGTGACCTTGACCTTGACCTCCTTTACCAAAAAAGCTTGTCAGGAGCATATCTCCTACACTACTTCAGCTAAGATCACCAAATATGGTGTGTGTGTGAGTACATCTTAGGATGGCAGAGTGTCGCATACTATTTATAGGTCAATGTGACCTTAACCTTGGGCTTCATTTACAAAAAAATTGTCTTGAGCTTACCTCCTACACTGAATCAGCTACGATCACCAAATGTGATGTGCGAGTTCGTCTTGGGATCACATACTAGTTATAGGTTAATGTGACCATGACCTTGACCTTATTTTAAAAAAAAGGCTTGTCCGGAGCATATCTTCTACAATACTTCTGCTAGGATCACCAAATATGGTTTGTGAGTACATCTTGGGATAGCAGAGTGTCGCATACTATTTCTAGGTCAGAGTGACCATGACCTTGACCTTTGACTTCATTTACAAAAAAGCTTGTCATCCCTACACCGAATCAGCTAGGATCACTAAATATGGTGTATGAGTTCATCTTCAGATGGTGGAATGTTGCATTCTTTTTGTAGGTCATGTGGCCATGACCTTGACCTTTGACCTCAAATATGAAAAAAAGATTGCCATTTGGGGTAACTTGAGTTCAAATTGTGGAATACTATGCAATCTTTACTTTCATTTTGCAGTTGCATATTGCAGGCCTGCTTACAAAACGCATATTGTCAGTGCTTTGCTTTGGGGGCATTTGTCACGTACTGTGACACATTTCTTGTTCTGGGAGTTATGCCCTTTTGAACTTAGAAATCACCAGTTAATAGTGAAGGAAAACCCGGTTTGATGTCGTGTCGACATTTCTTGTTATGAATTAAATCCGTTTATTTCGTAATCGCCTTATAAACACAGAAATTGAGTTTGTTTACGCGAATCTATGATGAAACAAAACCGATCAGTCACGTGACAAACTTGATTCCCATACACCTTGGATCAAACGGGGTGTACGGTTTCGGTGTGTAAGCCACGTTTGATCCAAGGTGTACGGTTTCTTACACCCCATTCACGTGGGCGGTCTCAGCCAATCACATTCCCAGAATTTATGATGACTGGAAATAATATGTAGTATCCCATTTGTATCCAAATTGTTGTATAAACTGTTAGCATCCAAAGCTACGAGTACAGATTCACTGGCAATGTTCAACAAACTATGAGAGGAAATGGGGGGTGCATTATACTAGAGCAGACTTGTCTGTCCATTCATACATACACTTCAAAGAGGTATATCCCCCACAACAAACTTTGAGGCGGGGGGATTATACTATAATAGGCTCTTGTCTATCCATTCATACACACAATTGTTCCAAACTTGCTAACCATTTGTAGTTTTCTTACTATCATGGTCACCTGCAATGTACATTTGAATCTGACTACCGAAGTATAAAAGCTATTGACTTCAAACTTCATATACAGATAGATCACACTGACCGCAAGTGCAGTGCACAAGGTTCATAACTCTGTTTTCAGTATTTTTTGAGTTATTGCCCTTTGTTATTTTTCTCAAAATCTGGCTTGTCAGGATCATAACTTTCAAAGTATAAAAGCTATTGATGTAATCTGTCTGGCTTTTATACCAGGCAAACTTAGTGTGTTCTGGACCAGCAGATTATGACTATAATGTTCAGTATTATTCTTTTATTATGCCCCCAAAGCTAGGCTTTGGTGGCATATAGTAATCGCACCGTGTGTGGGTGTGTGTTTGTGGGTGTGTGTGTGTGTACCTTTTGTCCAGAGTATATTTCCTTTGTCACATCAGCTACGGATACCAAATTCGTTGTGTGAGTACATCTTGGGATGGCAGAGTGTCGTGTTCCATTTTCAGGTCACTGTGACCTTGACCTTTGACCCCGATTTTACAAAAAGCTTGTCCGGAGCATATCTCCTATACCTTTCCAGCTACGGATACCAAATTTGGTGTGTGAGTTCATTTTGGGATGAAGGAGTGTTGCATACCATTTTCAGGTCATTGTGACCTTGACCTTTGACCTCGATTTTACAAAAGCTTGTCCGGAGCAATAAAATTATGATAGTTAGTACATGTAGTTGTGTATTTTTGCATAATGCACAAAGCTCAAGATTAAGGTGCATATCTAGATACTAAAATCATCATTTCTCCTCCAAACCCTATACTGTGACCACTCTTTCGAATTGTCTCTTCGTGACGATTCTAAAGAGTGGTCATGGTATAGGGTTTGGTGGAGAAATAAAAGAGCTATTCTTGAAAATGTTTAAATTTAGGCATCTTATCTGGACCTCTGATAATGCAAATTAATTGCTACATAAGTATTTCTGAAGCAGTGTTTGACTTGTTTGACCATTGTCCTGCTGATTGTGATCTAACTGACATTGTCAAATAGCTTAGATCCAAATGAGACACCAAGTAAATGGACCTCTCATCACCATTGAAAGTGCTTGCCCCTCAGTGAATAGTTTCTCAAGCTTGTACTGACCTGAAGTAGTCAAAACTAAACATTGCAGCAGAGCAGCTTTTGAGCAGGCGTCATTTCTCATGAGGATAAGGATTATCCCTTTCCCTATTCTATGTTTATTCCAAATTTAAATACCTACTGAATATTCATGGGCAAAATACTTTTAGAAACTAAAGAAACAGATCATTCAAATTCTATTAGCAAACAGAGCAAACCCTGATCAGACGGCTCCTCTAGTTTGTAAAATCCGTGAAAACACTTTTATATGAGGGAAAGGAATAAAGAATACCTCAGATTGGCTAATTTGAAAATCCTGATAATTGATTCATTAACTCGAGGGCTTAATGGGTGATGTATTCACATATTAGATTATCAATGTTTTAATACCAGAATTATCATTGGATTGATGGGGACATATATATGGCATGGAATTTTATTAACTCAAAAAGGATCTTCAAACCCCTTTCAAACTATTGATTTTACAATATTTTGGTTATCCCCTGCCATATGCAGATTGATATAGTTTTGGGTGCATCCATGATTTTGTGCATCCTTGTGTTTGTTTTGCAGGGGATATCACTTCAGCGGGTTTGCTTGTTTTATATACACTGTTTGTTTCTAAAATTACAGCTGAGTTCGTTTTTAGCTCCATTTTTAGCTCACCAGAGCGCTTTTTTGCTCAGGGTGAGCTTTTGTGATCGCCTGATGTCCGTCGTCCGTCGTCGGGCGTCAACAATTTCAACCTTTAAAAATCTTCTCCTCTGAATCTACAGGGTTCTCAGCTTTCATCTATGGTACATAGCATCATCTGTAGGTCCTCTACAAAAGTTATATAAATTATGCCCCTGGGGTCAAAATTGGCCCTGCCCCAGGGGTTTTCAGTTTTCAGTAGAAACATATGGTGAAAACTTTGAAATTCTTCTCCTCTCAAACTAGAAGGTTCTCAGCTTTTATATTTGGCACATAGCTTCAACTACAGGTCTTCTACAAAAGTTATATAAATTATGCCCCTAGGGTCAAAATTGGCCCCACCCCAGGGATTGACAGTTTTTTGTAGCTGACTGCTTAAACAGTCCATGGGATCACTATATATGCATAGGAAAAACTTTGAAACTCTTCTTGTCAAAACTACATGTCCCAGAGCTTAGATATTTGTTGTATAGATTAACTTAGCATACTTTTATGAGTTTTGTTAATATCATAGTTCTGAGGTTAAAATTGGCCCTGCCCTGTGTATATAGACCTTTTCACATCAGAAACTACAGTCTAAAGGTTCTACAGGTTAAAGTTTTCCCCATATTCAGAGATACGCCAGTGCTCTGATAAGACTAGCTGGCCAGTGGGAGTGTATTGGTAATCACCCTTAGCCTGATCAGTAGAGTAGAAATTGTGTTTAGACAAATTACACACACTCATTATGTCTCCCCCCATATTTATATGGGGGAGACATATTGTTTTCGTGAGAGTTGTCTGTCTGTCCGTCTGTCTGTCACACTTTTTGTCCGGACGATAACTTCAATATGCCTGATGCCAGTTGATTGAAACTTCATATATGGAAAGAGCATAATGAGAGGAAGTGTCATGCACAAGGTCCATAACTCTGGCTTCACTAATATTGGAGTTATTGCCCTTTGTAAAAAAAATCACACTTTTTTGTCCGGACGATAACTCCTATATGGCTCATGCCATTGGATTGAAACTTCATATATGGAAAGATCATGACGAGAGGAAGTGTCATGCACAAGGTCCATAACTCTGGCTTCGCTAATATTGGAGTTATTACCCTTTGTAAAAAATATCATAATTTTTTGTCCGGACAATAACTTCAATATGCCTGATGCCAGTTGATTGAAACTTCATATATGGAAAGAGCATAATGAGAGGAAGTGTCATGCACAAGGTCCATAACTCTGACTTCACTAATATTGGAGTTATTGCCCTTTGTAAAAAATATCATAATTTTTTGTCCGGACAATAACTTCAATATGCCTGATGCCATTGGATTGAAACTTCATATATGGAAAGATCATAACGAGAGGAAGTGTCATGCACAAGGTCCATAACTCTGGCTTCACTAATATTGGAGTTATTGCCCTTTGTAAAAAAAATCACACTTTTTTGTCCGGACGATAACTTCTATATGGCTCATGCCATTGGATTGAAACTTCATATATGGAAAGATCATAACGAGAGGAAGTGTCATGCAGAAGGTCCATAACTCTGGCTTCACTAATATTGGAGTTATTGCCCTTTGTAAAAACAATCACAATTTTTTGTCCAGATGATTACTCCTATGTGACACATGCCATTGGAGTGAAACTTCATACATGGAAGGATCATAATAAGAGAAAGTGTCATGCATAAGATCCTTAACTCGAGCTTCAATAAATTTAGAGTTATTGCCCCTTGTACATTTGTTTAATTCTTTCTTGTCCGGATGATAACTCCTACATGGCTCTTGCCATCGTATTGAAACTTCATACATGGAAAGAGCATGATGAGAGAAAGTGTCATGAACAAGGGCCATAATTCTGGCTTCAATACTTTTGGAGTTATTGCCCTTTGTTACATTTTTTGGCCGATCAATAACTCCTGTTCGACTGATGCTATTGGAATGACATTTTATTTTTGGAAAGAACATGATGAAAGTAAGTGTCATGCACAAGGGCCATAAATCTGGTATCAGTATTTTTGGAGTTATTAGCTGTTATCATTTTCTTCTTGAAAAATGTAGTGTGGAAAACGCATAATGAGGGGAAGTATCATTCATCAAGACCATAACATTTTTAGTGATTTCCCTTTACATATTGTTTTTATTAGAGGGGAGACATCCGTTTTTTTGACAAAAACCTCTAGTTTTAGATTGAGAAAACTATGTGGATAATTCTCAAAATGCAGAAAGCTCTTAAAGCTTTTTTTTCCATATCTATGCCCTGCATTAAGCTGCCAGCTATCAATATAGATCCTATAACTGTATCTGCTGTGAAGTTCAGCTTAATACAAATTCAAGTGTTCTATTGCATCTTGGAGAGCAGTGTCTATTTTTAGCTGGCTATTTTAAGCATACATAAAACCCTTTCACACTTTTTGATTACAACTGGATTGCCTCCCTTCTGGATAATGGCAGTTGCAAATTAGATCTGACCTGTTAATAGAACAATTAACCCTTTACTCCATAAATATGCATTTCTACACCTTTGCAAACAGAGTAGACCCAGATCAGATGGATCATGTAGTAGCCATCTGATCAATCTGCTGTATTTGCTTATGATATAATATAGTGCAAATTGCATTAAATTATTATGCCCCCATAGACGATAGTCGGGGGGCATATTGTTTTTGCCCTGTCTGTCTGTCTGTTTGTCTGTTTGTTTGTCAGCAACTTTAACATTGGTCATAACTTTTGAGCCAGTATAGATAGAGACTTGATATTTGGCATACATATGTATCTCATGAAGCCGCACATTTTGAGGGGTGACGTGTCAAGGTCAAGGTCATCCTTCAAGGTCAGAGGTCAAATATATGGGTCAAATCGCCGACTTTAACATTGGCCATAACTTTTGGACCAGTAGAGATAGAGACTTGATATTTGGCATGCTTGTGTATCTCATGAGGCTGCACATTTTGAGGGGTGACATGTCAAGGTCAAGGTCAGAGGTCAAGGTCAGAGGTCAAATATATGAGGGGGCATAGTGTTTCACAAACACATCTTGTTTTTATTTTGTGTACAATATACATGTACTTATAATATGTTTACTTAAGCCTTTCCCTCATATAAATGACTTTTCATGCATTTGCAAACAGAACAGACCCAAATCAGATGGCTCCTATAGCAGCTGTCTGATCAGGGTCTGATCTGTTTGTCAATGGAATTTGAAATATGTTTCTTTACTTTCTAAAATGGCTATACTGTCCCACTTTCCATATTTCATTACAACTATTTTGTCCATGAATATTCACTAGGTATTGAAATTTTGAATAAACATAGAACAGGGGAAGGGTTAAAAGTACATCAATCTTAAGATAAGATATGAATAATAATATGAACTCATGAAGATGTAATGAAAATATCTGAAATTTTGAACATAAGTATAGATTAATTTATTCTTTCTGAATTAAAATTTGCCCCACCCCAGGGCCGGCTAGTTTTCTATAGAAACATATAGTGAAATTTTTGAAAATCTTCTCTCCTGATTGTCTGGTGAGCGATGTCAGGGCCATTCTGGCCCTCTTGTATCAAAAAGTGGAGGTATTGTCATGACCCTCTCGTCGGCATCGGTGTCGGTGTTGGCATCGGTGTCGGCGTTGGTTAACCTTATTGTTAAGGTCCATTTCTCAGAAACCATCAAAGATATTTGGTTCACATTTGTTATGCATATTTACTATTACAAGGGGAACCCATTTTACAAGGGTAAGTAACCCTAAAATTGATTTTGCCATAGTTATGCCCCTTTTTCGACTTAGAATTTTCATTGTTGGATAAGTTTTATGTTTATGTCCATGTCTCAGAAACTGTCCAAGATATTTGGTTTAAATTTGGTATGCATGTTAATTATTACAAGGAGGGTTGGGGGGGGGGGCATTAGGGGGTAACCCTAAAATTAATTTTGCTATAGTTATCTCCCCTTTCAGACTTAGACTTCCACTACACTATCCAGCACTTAGACATAGACATTGACAGATTTTATTTCATGTTGGATCGTATATAACAAAGTAACATAAGCCCTGGAGGGTTTTTATTCCGACAAACATAAGTATATATAAACAGAAAACAAAGCAAAATAAAAATTACATCAGGATCACAGACATGCATGATTTTTAAGTACAAAGCTAAAGTACATATAAAAGTTACAATTAAAGCACAGATTTAAGACCAGCTTAAACAAGCACATTTATGTAGCGAAACGTTTGTTTAAATTCAAACTTAAAACAAAAAGGACTAAAGAAAGTGGAGCGTGCTGTCCGCTGACAGCTCTTGTTTAATTTGGGGAGGGGATGGAGGAAGGTACGAAAATGCTCACTCAAAAAAACCAATAATACGTAAACAGATATTGACTGTTAGGTTTAAAAAAACAACAAAAAAAACCCTGATGGTAAATCTTATCAAAAAGTGTTTGCTTTATCATATTTTTTTCTGTCATTTCAGGTTCCTGCATCTAGTTCAGTTGGCGTTGCAAGCATGAGTCAAGAGATGTATACATCTGTAGCTGGGGGCCAGCCCCCTCTTGCCACATCTTATGCCCAGGCACCTTCAAATCAGTACCCAACCTCTGCCACAGACTTTACTCAGTACAACCCCTATGTCTCATCCAAACAGTATGGGTCCTCTTTCATGAGTCAGGAGGGTGTACAGAACATACAGAACATGATGGGTACCCAGGCAGCCCCTGTCAGCAGTCAGACTCAACCCCAGTATTCAAACTACACCCAACCCCCACCACCAATCCCCACAGTGCCCTCTGGGGCTCCACAAGCACCACCCCAGTATGGCGTGCCAGGAACAACTCAATATCCACCAGGATATAACCCAACACAGTACCCTGCATCAGCAGCAGCACCGGGACCTCCAATACAACAATACCCCCAGCAGACTGCTCAGCCAGCCCAACAACCGTTTCAAGGTACTGCATACCCACAGTATCCCTCATATACAAACTATCAACAGCCTCCTCCTCAGCAAGCCTCATATGATCAACAGACAGCCCAAAATACGCATTACCCAAGTTCAGGTGCATACCCAGGGAGTCAGACAGGACAGCGCCCAAGACACAGTCATAATGCCCACCGACAACAGCAACCAAGACCTGGATCATCAGCTCTAACAACTGTCAGAATAACAGGGAGGTGAAAACTTGTGATATATAGAGGAAAGCAACAAGTATATCATGTGTTAAGTTCTTGCTGCAGAAAGAGTTCCCAGCAAAAAGACAGTAAAACCTCTCTAAACTGGAATTCTAGTAGAGTAGAAATTAGGGTTCTACTGTAGTTCAATCAAGGCAAATCTGAGAGTATTATAGATGAATTGTGAATACTTTAACAACTCTTTACACCATTACAATGGAAGTGCTCACTGGATGTTTTGAACTGGCTTGTATAAAACATAGCAGTAAAGTGCAATCTTATGAAGGTCAATGTTTTGTCAACCTTTTTGCTGTGTCATGTCAGTATTGGAAGTAAAGCTGTCATTTATCCTTCATTAGTTAGTGTCATTAATTTATAGCTCATCAAAATATGATAACATCAACCCATTCTCAGACTAAATGTATTTTTTTTGTTCCCTGCTTCAAACAGGTCTGGTAGAAGCTTGGAACCAACCACACATGTTTGAGGAAAGTTCAACACATTTGAGTTGTCCGTTTATTCCATAAACCCACTTTTGCAAACAGAGTAGACCAGGATCAGGGTCTACTGTGTTTAAAACATTCCCTTGTCCATAGTGCTATTGTAAAAATTCAGTTAACCCTTTCCCTAACCCTTTCCCTGTACTATATGTATTCAAACTTTCAATACCTACTGAATATTCATGGACAAAATAGTTACATGTATAATGAAACATGGAAGGTGGAACATTGTAGCCATTTTAGAAACTAAAGAAGATCTGGAAAATTCCATTAGCAAACAGAGCAGACCCTGATATAGGAGCCATCTAATCTGGGTCTACTCTGTTTGCAAATGCACGGAAAAGGTTAAGTAATATTCATGATGTCATTATTTCTTACAAGAATATTCTTGGAGTAAAGGGTTATGAATAGTAGAATGTGTTAGTGAGAACTTTGATCTTGGAGTAGAATTAAAAGGGACAAAGCATAATTGACTGCCTGTAGCAAAACCAAGTGTTACAGTATGTTGAGAGTATTTCCTCAGAAGCCTCTGAACTCTTTACCTGATGAATAACCAAGTGTTACAGTATGTTGAGAGTATTTCCTCAGAAGCCTCTGAACGCTTTACCTGATGAATAGCCAAGTGTTACAGAATGTTGAGAGTATTTCCTCACTGAACTCTTTACCTGATGAATAGTCATGTAAGCAATAATCACATGAACATTAAATACAGTAAAACCTCTCTATAACGGCCACTAAATTACATCAATTATTCTGTGTTAAAGACAGGTGGTTGCTTAAAGCAAGGTGAAAGTAAAACCTATAGGAGCGTTCTGTTTTACTTTCACCTTGCTTTAAGCAGCCATCTGCCCTAAATACCAACTAAATGTAATTAACACAGTTTAGTGGTCGTTATAGAGAGGTTTTACTGTAGATGCATTTTTGTCATGGCATATGAACAAAGGAATTGGCCTTGGCAGAACCTGTAGAATCTGATACATATAATTCCATAAGCAATTAGAGTAGACCCTGATCAGACAACTCGTGTAGCTGGGTGTGCTCTATTTGCAAATGTGATGAAAGGTGTCTGTTGGATAACAGGTTAATGAATAAATTTGAAACATTAATATTTATTTCCATGGAGTCTGATCAATCTGAATTACATGTGCAACAGTCAGGTGGGGACTCTTACAAATGCAATTTGAAGTGATCCATTTTTTAGCTCACCTGAGCCAAAGGTTCAGGATGAGCTATTGTGACCGCGATCGGTCCGGGGTCAGTCCACATTTTCAATGACATCTCCTTTGAAACCGCTGACCTGATTTTAACCAAATTTTGTCAGAAGCATCAGAAGCACCAAAAATAGGCCGCCCATGGGCATATCAGTTTTTCATCTGAAACTGTAAGGCCTAGATCTTTGATAATTGGTATGTAGCATGATCTAATGATCCTCTACAAAGATTGTTCAAATTATGACCCCCGGCCCAAAAGCGCTTTTCAATTTTTCATAGGAAAATCTTTAAAAATCTTCTTTTCTGAACTGTAAGGCCTAGACTTTTGATGTTTGGTATGTAACATGATCTAATGATCCTCTACAAATATTGTTCAAATTTTGACCCCCGGACCAAAAATGCCCCGCCCGGGCTAATCAGTTTTTCATAGGAAAATCTTTAAAAATCTTCTCTGAAACTGTAAGGCCTAGACCTTTGATGTTTGGTATGTAACATGATCTAATGGTCCTCTACAAAGATTGTGCAAATAATGACCCCCGGACCAAAAATGGTCCCGCTCCGGGGCTTATTAGTTTTTCATAAGAAAATCTTTAAAAATCTTCTTCTCTGAAACTGCAAGGCCTAAAACTTTTATATTTGGTATGTAGCATGATCTAATGGTCCTCTATAAAGATTGCCCCAGGGCTTTTCAGTTGTTCATAGGAAAATCTTTAAAAATCTTCTACTCTGAAACTAAAATGCCCAGACCTTTGATATTTGTTATATATCATTATTTGATAGTCCTCTACCAAGATTGTTCAAACTATGATCCCCAGGCCAAAATGGCCCCACCCTGAGGTTTATCAGTTTTACATAGACTTAAATAGGAATACCTTTAAAAATCTTCTTTTCTGAAAACATAAGGTCAATACCTTTAATATATGACATTCAGCTTTACCATATAGTCCTCTACCAAGATTGTACAAATTATGACCCTTTGGTAAAAAAATGGCCCTGCCCTGGGGCATATTAATTTTTCATAGACTTACTTTAAAAAAAAACTTAAAAAGTCTTAGTCCCTGAAACCATAAGACCCATACCTTCCATATTTGTTATGTAGCTTTGCCTTGTGGTCCTCTGCATGTAGTGGCACGGGAATGTTCAACTTACGACCTGACCTCCGGGCGAAACTTGGGGAAAATAATTATAAAATATTATTTTTCTCTGAAACCCTAAGACTTAGACCTTTAATTTAATGGCATGCAGCTTTGCTTTATTGTTCTCTACCGAGGTTGTACAAATGGTAACTTTTGGGTGAAAAATTGCCCCATTCTGGGGGTTATCTCAGGTGAGCACTTCAGGGCCTTATGGCCCTCTTGTATACTAATCACCCACCAGTTCAGTTGATGTATTTTACAGCCAATTTTGATATATATGTGGAGTATAAGTTAATTCAGCTTGATATCATAACCTCTGGACTGATATCGGGCAAAACAAAACAAAAAATTTCAAGGAGAGAATCGACTGACTTGGCTCACCTAGCACAAAGTGCCAGTATGAGCTATTGTAATAGTGTGTTGTCAACATCAAAGAACGTCTTCTAAACCACTGCGCCATTTCAATCAAACCATGTGTTGAAAAGTCGGGTTTAAGCGGGGGTGTTTACCTTCCCAATGTTACGTAGACTTTGCATAACATTAGTGAGGTAAACAGTTGTCAGGATGGACACCACTGACCAATCGGTCAGAAAACTAAAAACACAATAAAAGGCTGAGATCAGTTTAACCACTTTTTATATTTAATCAAATTCAATACAAATCACTGTCTATAAAACAAAGTGATATTCTTACAATTGACCAGAGCCAGCCAGAAACTAAGAATGTGCTGCTGAATTGCAATCACAGCAAAACTGATAATAATTGCAACAAAGATGAATAGGTTGCACACTAGTGATACACAAGCAAAAAATAAAAACCACATAGCAAACAGCCAAATGCTATAAGTAAGAAAAAAGGCCAAAAATGGTGTTAACTTTGGTTTGCTTGAAAATGACACGCTCTATTTTAGAAATGCAGTTAAGATAAAATAATTAATCAGAAAATATTCTTAATCTAATTTAAGGAATAAAGTTTCAACTGGAAAAAACAAGTGTTACCTGCCAGTGGAAGGTAGAATTGATCTTTCTAGTTGCAGTCTGAGTCTGAGAGAGTGTGTCAGAGCCAGCTAGGGGCACCTCTTATATAGCCCCTAGGTCAGCCCCTATCACATGACCTAAATCCAGCTATCTGATTGGCTGAGGGCTTTTGTCACTAATCAGGGCTTAAGGCAAAATAATTACTTAATTATAAAGATACATTTTAAAATACTAAAAAATAGTCTAATCAGCAGCTATTTAATCAAAACTATCAAATCTATATTCAGAATTGCCAAATAAAATTTATAAAAGAAGTCTTAATATCTCAGCAGTCAAGGGTCCAAGTCTTCTTGACTGAAACTCACCAATTAATCATCAAATACACAAAACTACCATTTTATCAAGTTTCCTAAAAATATAGACTATAAACCTCAGACCTTTAGACACATTATGAGCACAAATTTAGAATTTACAATAATGTATTGCCAAAGAAAATAGCCAAATCAGAGGAGCTCTTTCCAGGTTTTCTCAATTTCGGCGATCTTGTTTGTAAGGATCTAGCTCAAAAAGGCAATATATCTAAATAACAACATTACCCTTCAGAATTTATTATCTGGCTCTGATCAGACAAATAAACATGTGGACAACCTTAAGATAACAAAAGTCTAACTACTAGGCATGTAAAGGTGTGAAAAATATGGCTGTACAAAGAGATATTGCATGTTTTTGGGTCTGAATGGAGAAACTAGGTCAAATGCCAATATGTAAACAATACATATTGGCAGATAACTCTTGCTTCAAACAATGTCATCCATCAGAAACTATTAGAAAGGGTAGAAATAAAGTATAAATGCCTAACCAGGCTAAGTTTAAAGTGAATTTATTCTTATTTAATAAGATTTCACATCTGAGCCAATTTCCACTATATAGCTTATATAGGTGAAAGTGGCAAAGATAGAAAATCTCTCTTAAAAGACTAAAAATGCAATGTCAACTTGAAATATATGCACTGGTAGTTACGAAAACATATTTCGCAGCTACCGTGACCAAAATCATAACTATATTTGGTCTACAACTCTTAAAAATCCAAATAAGGGATTTGCCGACTAAGCAGAAATCTACATAGCATGTTGGGTCAACTTCCAGTTTTACAACACATGCAACAATGGTCTTTGAGTAGTCCTCTACCAGATTCCTGCAAATAAATGCCATCCATACAGAATAGTGTTTGCCATGGCAACCAGATGAAAAAATTGAAAACTACTCAAGTTAAATTAGGTGGACTGATTTCAAGGTAATTTTACCGAAATGTGTCTTTTTGCTCTCCTGTTAGTAGAACAGCAGAGCTTATGCTATACCCTCGATGTGAGCGTGGGTGTGTGCGTGAGCGTGGACAAGGTACAGTTTTTTTGGACAGGTTGTTTTAAAGCTTAATATTTGTGCTAGGATGCTGAAATTTTGTATGGAAGTTCATTTGGGATCAAATATTACTGTTGTGAAGTTAAACATTAAAAATAATTTTAAATTTTATTCAATTTTTGACATATTTTGGACTTTGATCTTTTGGGCCACAAATCACTAGGTTAAAGTTTTTAGGACGTGTTAGTATAAAGCTTAATATTTGTGCTAAGATGCTGAAATTTGGTGAGAAGGCTCATATTGTCAAGACCTTTCCGACCATGCCAACATATTTGCCCTTCTGACCTTAACCTTTGACCTACTTTTGCAAAAAAACATTTGAACCAATAGGGCTTCCATACTTGGAATGCAACTTTCTTGTCTTAACCCTTCGCTTGCTATTCACGTCAATATACCTACCAGTAAATAGTGAAGACCCAGATGAGACAGCTCCTGCAGGAGCTGTCTCATCAGGGTCTGCACTATTTACAAGTTGATTGTGCAACCAGTGCACTCCACAGCAGTGATTACACAGCGAAATACTTGTACACAGTGAAGATTTATGTAATTATACAACAGGGCATGGGTAAAAAAGGAGACATGTATTTTAAAATTCAGCAAGAGAAGGGTTAAGACTTTTCCAACCATACCATTGTTTTTACCATGTAACTTTGATATTCGACCTACTTTTGCAAAACCTTTTGAATGCTATTAACATTTGAACCAATAGGCCTAGGGCTTCGATACTTGGTTTGCAACTCTCTTGTCTTAAGACTTTTCCAACCATTCAATTGTTTTTCCGTGTGAACCTGACCTTGACATTTGACCTACTTTTGCAAAAAATCTTTAAATGCCTATAACATTGCAACCAATAGGCCTAGGGCTTCCATACTTGGTATGACCATGCCAATACTTGGTATGTATCTTTCCTATCTTAAGACTTTTTCAAACATACCACTGTTTTACCTACTTTTCAAAACAAATCTTTTAAGTGCCTATAATATTGGAACCAATAGACCTAAGACTTCCATACTTGGTATGACTGTGCCAACATTTTTGCCCTTCTGACCTTGACATTTTACCTTACTTTTGCAAATATCTTTAAATGCATATAGCATTTGAACCAATAGCCTAGGGCTTCCATACTTGGTATGTATCTTTCCTGTCTTAAGACCATATGCCCTTGACCTTCGCCTTTGACCTACTTTTGCAAAAATCTTTAAATGCCTATAACATTGGAAGCAATGGGCATGGATCTTCCATACTTGGTATGACCATGCCAACATTTTTGCCCTTCTGACCTTCACTTTCGACCTACTTTTGCAAAAAAAATTAAATGTCTATTACATTCGAACCAATAGACCTAGGGCTTCTATACTGATGTTTACCATTTGACCTTCACCTTTGACCTTCATTTGCAAATAAGCATGTACATTATTAAAAATGCTGCTGGCTGGGGGCATTTGTGTTTCACAAACAAACTTTGCTTAATAGTCCCCCACCGGTTACCGGTTGGGGGACTATAGGTTTGCTCGATTCCGTCTGTCTGTCCGTCTGTCACACTTCTTGTCCGAGCTATATCTCCTACAAAGTTATGCCAAATTCATTATAACTTCACACATTGAAGAAGCATGATGAGGGCTAGTGTCATGCACAAGGGCCATAACTCTAGCATCAATATTTTTGGAGTTATTCCCCTTTTACATATTTTTTTGTCCGGACAATAACTCTTTATCTACTGGTTCAATTGATTTGAAACTTCACATATGGAACAATCATGATGAGGGGTAGTGTCATGCACAAGGGCCATAACTCTAGCATCAATATTTTTGGAGTTATTCCCCTTTTTCATATTTTCTTGTCAGTCCGTCTCACGCTTCGTGTCCGGACCATATCTCCTACAAAGTAAGGCCAAATACATTATAACTTCACACATTGAAGAAGCATGATGAGGAGTAGTGTCATGCACAAGGGCCATAACTCTAACATCAATAATTTTGGAGTTATTCCCCTTTTTCATATTTTTTGTCCGGACAATAACTCTTTTATCTACTGGTTCAATTGATTTGAAACTTCACATATGGAACAAACATGATGAGGGGTAGTGTCATGCTCAAGGGCCATAACTCTAGCATCTATATTTTTGGAGTTATTCCCCTTTTCATATTTTCTTGTCCAGTTAATAACTCTTTATGTACTGGTTCAATTGATTTGAAACTTCTCATATGGAACAAGCATGATGAGGTGTAGTGTCATGCACAAGGGCAATAACTCTAGCATTAATATTTTTGGAGTTACTCCCCTTTTTAATATTTTCTTGTCGGGACAATAACTTTTTATTTACTGATTCAATGTATGAAAGTAGGTACTAAAACCATTCAGGTGGTCATGTATATACCATGGTCAAACACACCATGGGTGGGTGGGGTGGGGAGAGTGGAGGGTTTTTTTTCAGTCCGGTGGGGGACTCATGTCTTGCATAGCAATACAACATGCCCTTGTTTTATTTAATTTTTTACCTGTTTTCAACTTGGCTTATTGGACCACACATCACCAGGTTCAAGACTTTGGGACAGGTTGTCGTCGAGCTTAATAATATTTGACATGTGTACTCCACTGTAGAAACTCTTTAGCTCAGTACAACTTGAGTCATGTCAGGCAAAGGCCAAGGTCAATTAGAAATCATAGTCATATCAGGGGGCATTGTGTTTCACAAACACATCTTTTGGACTTAATATTTTTGCCCCAAATCACTAGATTAAGACTTGCCATTCACTTAATAATATTTTTAAGTTGCTGAAAATTGTTATTTGGTTGCATTTTGGTTCTCAAATTGATGCAGTTACGTTTAAAGTGAAAATTGAATGGGTCTTTTTGTTCAATATGACACGTTTTAAACTTAACCTTTAAACAGGGAAGCATCAGGTGGCTTTGACACCATTTCTGGTTTTGATTTCAAAATTATTTTCATTCAGAAGAAAGCATGGCCTAGGGCTACTTTTATGAGTAGTTATATAGTGAAAATCATCACTTCAGAAAGTACGATTCAGATATTTTTTTTCAGAAATTATTCTTTATTGGCTACACACTTAAAACCATGGATGCCAGGTGTTAGGTACTGTCATATGTTAATGCAGCATTACTATATGTCCGGGTTTATACAGTACCGCATTCGGCTTAGTAATGAGTAAGCCTTTTAGACTGTACCCAGCATGTTAATAAAGCACATCAAAACATGGTGACAGAGTGGGATTTGTCGAAGAAAAAATCGACGCCAACCTGCAATTTACGAAGTGTCAACACAAATTAAGTGTGCAACATTATTGCTCATTACCTGAAGTAAAACATCGCAACGATGGCAGCGCGCGATGGAATTCCTGTACCGGCAGCGGTCGAGGTAAAAGGTGACATGGCAGGAAACTGGCGATTTTTCAAAGACCAGTGGAAAAACTACCAAATCGCAACAGGCCTCAGCGAAAAAGAGGAGAACATCAGAGTGGCTACCCTTCTTACGGTTATGGGTAAGGACTGCTACCAGATATACACAAATCTGAACATTACTGACGATAATAGAAAAGTTGAAGAGCAGGTGTTGAAAGCGCTCACCGACCACTTCGAACCCACGAAAAACGTCATTTATGAACGATATATTTTCAATACCACAGAGCAGAAACAGGAGAACATTGACGAGTATGTTTGTAAACTTCGAGAATTGGCTCGATCCTGCGAGTTTGGTGCAATGACAGATCAGATGATCAGGGACAGAATTGTGCTTGGCACACATGACAATTCAGTGCGGAAGAGATTGTTAAGAGAGGCAGACTTGACACTTGATAGGGCAATAACACTATGCAGAACTAGTGAACGCACAGCCACCCAGATACAAAAGATTGCATCTAATGAACCACAATCCGTACACTTTGCTTCAGGCCGATCAGGGTCAAAATATGGATCAAAGAAATCAAACAAGAAATAGACAGATTAGAAAAGAAAGGAATCATTGCAAAGGTGACCACACCAACTGAATGGATCAGTAGTATGGTAGCTGTAAAAAAGCCAGGAAAATTACGTATTTGCATTGATCCGAAGGACCTGAACTCAGCCATAAGGAGATCACACTACCCTATGCCGACACTTAGTGACATTTTGCCAAAAATCACTAATGCCAAAGTATTCACAGTATTGGATGCTAAAGAAGGATTTTGGCAGATCAAATTAGATGAGGAAAGCAGCCTATTGACTACATTTTGGACCCCGCATGGCAGATACAGATGGTTGCGCATGCCGTTCGGAATTTCTTCAGCTCCGGAAGAATTTCAACGACGCCAGCATGAGGTACTCGAGGGCCTGGAAGGAGCAGAAGCAATTGCCGACGACATTCTTGTGTATGGTTCTGGTGAAAGCATGGAGGATGCAATCAAAGATCATGACGAAAAACTATGTGCTGTACTTGAAAGAGCAAGACAAGTTGGCCTCAAGCTAAACAAAGAAAAAATGAAGTTTAGACAATCAGAGATCAAATACATGGGCGAAATTCTAACTTCATCAGGTGCACGCCCTGACCCTGACAAGGTAAAAGCCATTACAGAAATGCCCAGACCTGAGAATGTGAAAGCAGTGCAACGCTTTATAGGACTGGTAACCTACCTGTCAAAATTCTGCCCACACCTGTCAGAGAAATGTGAGCCTTTGAGAAGACTGACGGTGAAAAATGCTGAATGGTCCTGGCAGTCTCAGCAAGAAGCAGCTTTCGAGGCCGTGAAGAAGATCGTCAGCACAGAACCGTTGCTGAAGTACTACGACGTCAGCCAAGAAGTCACCATCCAGTGCGACTCGAGCGAAGTAGGACTTGGAGCCACCCTGCTTCAAGAAGGACAACCGGTTGCGTACGCATCGAGAGCATTGTCCAAGACAGAACAACGATACGCGCAGATTGAGAAGGAATGCCTCGCGATCGTCTTTGCGTGTGAACATTTCGATCAGTACATTCTCGGAAAAGAGGTAGTGACCGTGCATTCCGATCATAAACC
Source organism: Azorinus chamasolen (assembly GCA_963576725.1). Lineage (NCBI taxonomy): Eukaryota > Metazoa > Mollusca > Bivalvia > Cardiida > Solecurtidae > Azorinus > Azorinus chamasolen. Next base: position 78,499,231 of record OY755235.1, on the reverse strand, counting down.
GCTTGAAATGATTTTCAAGAAACCGCTCTTGTCCGCTCCGAAGCGTCTGCAGCGTATGATCCTCCGCTTACAGAAGTACAATCTGAACGTTACTTACAAGAAGGGTGCAGAGATGTACATAGCCGATACACTATCGCGTGCAGCTCTACCAATCGCGAAAGACTGCGAAACAAACTGTGACAGTAAGGAACACATATTCGCGACGTTCCTAGAGGAGATAGACCAAATCGAACATGATCAGTGGGTTCCGCAAATTAAGGAACCAAGAATCAGGCAGATTCGTGAACTAACAAACCGTGACGAAACGTTACAAACCTTGAAATCAACGATTCTTCTGGGATGGCCAGACACGAGAGACGAAGCCCCGTTGAATGTTAGAACATACTGGAATGTGCGCGACGAGCTAACCGTTCAAGATGGAGTCATCTATAAGGGTAACCGCATTGTCGTTCCGAAAGCGCTTCGAGCAGAAATGCTAACGCGTATTCATTCTAGTCACTTAGGGATAGGTTCGTGCTTGCGAAAAGCACGCGATTCACTATACTGGCCAAACATGAATGATGAGATTAAAGACTACATCGGAAAATGTAGCACATGCAATGAGCTGAACGCCAATCAGCAAAAAGAGCCACTGATGACTCACGACGTGCCAAACCAACCTTGGTCAAAGCTTGGTATTGATCTATTCACACTGAACAAGAAAGACTACCTTGTGACCGTTGACTATTATTCTGATTACTTTGAACTAGATGAGCTTCAGAGTACTACGGCATCCGCAGTGATCTTGTGCTTAAAGAAACACTTTGCGCGGCACGGAAGACCGGATTTAGTCATTTCCGATAATGGACCACAGTTTAGTTCTTCCGAGTTTAGTGATTTCGCGACGGAGTGGGAATTCGAACATTCCACCTCTTCACCGTACCACAGCCAGTCGAACGGCAAAGCCGAGTCTGCAGTTAAAATCGCGAAAGGTCTACTTAAGAAAGCGATCGCGTCGAAAACCGACATATGGAAAGCTATCCTCGATTGGAGAAATACACCAACGGTTGACATGCAGAGCAGCCCAGTGCAAAGACTCATGTCCAGAAGGACCAGACACTCGCTACCGATGGCAAAGTCTCTGTTGCAGCCGCGCGTCGCGACAAACGTGAAGGACAAAGTACTGATTAAACGCCAAAAGTCGAAGCTTTATCATGATAAAGCCGCGAAAGAGCTTCCGACGCTCGAGATTGGTCAGAACGTTCGTGTGAAACCATCGCCAAATGACAGTTCAAAAACTTGGAAATTCGGTACATGTGTCCGAGACCTTGGAAACAGATCCTACGATGTAAACGTAGATGGCGTTGACTACCGACGGAACCGGCGCGATCTGAAGGCGACGAAGGAAGATGCTGACCCCAACGGGATGACCTATGGTGACCAGGACGACCCCTGTGTGGCAGTCGAGAATGCACTCATTGACACTCCTGCCACAAGTGCAGTGAAACCCCCAAGTCAGACTCATGCAGAGTCTGCTAGTGATCAAAGGGTTAATAATGGTGATGCTGCTGTTGAGACACATTCTCCCATTAAGATAAGACAGTCTAAGAGATCAAACAGTGGCAAAATGCCGGCGAGATATGATGACTATATAGTTAGAAAATAGGACAGTTTAGTGAGAATTGAAGAGAGAGATAATAGGCATAATAAGGATTTAAAACAATCAGGACTCATGCAGTCTAGTGAATCAGTGTTTATCATTATGATTAAGACATTTAAGATTTATAATCCAGTGTTAAGTGAACATCATTGATTGAAGACAGTTCAGACTCCTGTAGTCTAGTGATAATCAGTGATTTAAGACGATTTAGAATCTTGTAGTCTAGTGATTGATATTCATGATTAAGACAATTTAGACTCTTGGAATCTAGTGATTCATTGTTCAACATTGTGACTCATAGTTGATGAATCAGAGATTCTAAGTGTCAGATTTAGTAATTGATCATTAATACATGATGCAAAAGTTTATGCTGATTTGGTAACTTTAAAAGTTAAGTTTCTAGTCTTTTTCTAGTCATTATTGAAAGAGATACTCAGGCTTATTTGTTACATTTTATCTTTAATATAGATCTAGTTGTTTATCATTAATGCAAGAAGCATTCATGTTACTTGTCAGGTGTTAATCTTCAAGTGTATTAGTTAATACTAGACTGCCATCAAAGATTTTCATTTGTGCATTTGAAAATGTTAGGAACTTTATAATGTTAGTTGATTAGTTGATTTGAACCAGTTAAGCTTGTTTATGTTATTTAGAAAAAGGGAGATGTTAGGTACTGTCATATGTTAATGCAGCATTACTATATGTCCGGGTTTATACAGTACCGCATTCGGCTTAGTAATGAGTAAGCCTTTTAGACTGTACCCAGCATGTTAATAAAGCACATCAAAACACCAGGGTCAATGCAAATTAGTCCCCCACTGGTTACCAATTGGGGGGACTATAGGTTTTCTCAATTCCATCCGTCTGTCAGTCCGTCCATCTGTCCATCTATCATGCTTCGTGTCCGGGCCATATATCCTACAAGGTTAGGCCAAATTCATTATAACTTCTCACATTGAACAAGCATGATGAGAGGGAGTGTCATGCACAAGGACCATAACTCTAGCATCAATATTATTTTTGGAGTTATTCCCCTTTTAAGCTCACCAGAGCACTTTTGTGCTCAGGGTGAGCTTTCGTGATCGCTTGATGTCCGGTGTGCTTCGTCGTGCGTTGTCCGCAGTCCCACCATCAACAACTTTAAAAATCTTCTCCTGAAACTACAGGGTTCTCAGCTTTCAGCTTTGGTACATAGCATCATCTATAGGTTCTTTACAAAAAATTGGCCCCGCCCCAGGGATGCCATGTTTTCTATAGAAACATATTGTAAAACTTTGAATATCTTCTCCTCTGAAACTGGAAGGTTCGCAGCTTTCATATTTGGCACATAGCATCATGTTCAGGTCCTCTACAAAAGTTATATAAATTATGCCCCTGGGGTCAAAACTGGCCACGCCCCAGGGGTGGTCAGTTTTCAATTGAAACATATATTGAAAACTTTGAAAATCTTCTACTCTGAAACTGGAAGGTTCTCAACTTTCATATTTGGCTAATACCGGTAGCATCATGTTCTGGTCCTCTACAAAAGTTATACAAATTATGTCCCTGGGTTCAAAATTGGCCACGCTCAGGAGTGCCTTGTTTTCTATAGAACCATATAGTAAAACTTTGAATATCTTCTCCTCTGAAACTGGAAGGTTCTCAGCTTTCATATTTGGCACATAGCATCATGTTCAGGTTCTCTACAAAAGTTACGTAACTTATGCCCCTTGGGTCAAAATTGGCCCCGCCCAAGGGGTAGCCAGTTTCAATAGAAACATATAGTGAAAACTTCGAAAATCTTCTCTGAATCTACAGGGTTCTCAGCTTTCATATTTGGCACATAGCATCATGCTCAGGTCCTCTACAAAAGTTATATAAATTGTGCTCCTGGGGTCAAAGTTGGCTACGCCCCAGGGGTGGTCAGTTTTCAATAGAAACATATAGTGAAAACTTTGAAAATCTTCTCCTCTGAAACTGGAGGACTAATATACAATATGTACCCCTGCTTTGTTTGGAGCACATGTGCCCTTCGCATGCTATGTCTCAACAACAACTACTCCATCACAAATAAAAAAAATAATCACATGTCATGAGCATCTAAAACATACCAAAGCTTTTTAAAGCTTATTTGACCACTGATTTCCATAAGCTGTGTAATGCCTTATAGACCAGTTATGTGGTGTTTCGACTTTAATTATAGCGTATTTCTATTTCGAACCTCAGAGTCAACCTGTATCCTAGAGACACAGTTTATGGAAATCGGTGGTCAAATAAGCTTTTAAGGACGATTGCAGTGAATGAACCCATCGATTTTTGAGCAGATTTCGGCCAGAGTTGAATACCTTTTACTTATTATATAGAGCAGGGGTGTTCGCGAAAAAAACCAGCATTTTTTTTTGTTGGGTCAGAAAACTATCTTTTGGTATGTTTTAGATACTTATGACATGTGATTTAAGAAATAATAAATTCATACCAGTGTTTTATCGTGCAATCGAACACTGGTAGGAGTTGAGATGCGTAGTAATTAAATCACGCGGCCGATGGGCCGACTGATTTAAATTATAACTATAAGCATCTCAACTACTACCCGTGTTCGATTGCGCGATAAAACACTGGCATACATTTATTATTTCGATTCTAACACTTCAATTTAACTATAATTTGCACAGCCACAACGGCACTACGATTCTTGTCGTACGAATTTTCGAAGCCATATTACGTCACGTTAAGCCGTTACAGCGCGTGCGGTGTTTTATGGAGAATTCAAACATAGACACGTCCCTGTATAGGTTAGAGCTTATAAACTGCAGTCTTCGAAAATAAGACGGCCGATAACGCGAGCGAAGCGAAGCGTTTTAGGCCGTCTTATTTTCGAAGACTGCAGTTTATAAGCTCTAACCGATTTCGTGATTGCCCTACTTTTCATCAGGCTGAGTTTATAAGCCCCGCCCACTGAGCAATGACAAACTTGTATATAGTCACGTGATTATGGTCCACCTAAAAAGCAAAATAATCAGAAACCCACCAATCAAACAAACGTCGTCTTTGTTAATATTCTCACGTGTTTATGTTTTGAAAATCCTACACAGTGAAACTGGTTTCGCGCCTTTTTTCTTGTAAACATTGCCTAATTTGGCTGTGCCACGTTATCAAAATATTCCCCATCTGTGTGTAAAACATTTTACACACTTTTCTGTAGCCCAAATAATGGCCGACAGCAATCTATACGTATCCCCAAAACTGTGAAAAAATAATTCTTGTGAAAGACGAACGCAAAATCGCAATGGATATTTAAATGATAACCCTTTACCTTATAGTAAGTGACGCCTTTTGACCGCTTTGCAAGCCGAGAAGACCCAGATTAGACAGCTCCTATGCTGTCTGATCAGGATCTACTCGGTTTGCACAAATTTAAATCTTCGCTGCTACCGAAACCCCATATAAAAATACAGCTTATTATATTAAACATTCATTATTGGCAGAATATTGAAATAAGAATAAACAGGTAAAGGCTTAAAAAGATTACAGGTTTGATCGTTAGCGTTTTGTTGAAAGAATTACAGTTTTAAATAAAGGTTTTTCATATTTCCTGAACATTAGTCTTTTCAATAATCATGCTTCAACAGGTGGGATGTTTAGTGATTTATTTTTCCATTTTAGTCCACGACAGCCCAATTACTAGATCTATATGTCTGCCTCTCAGTTGTTTACATAGTCTTCCTCCCCACGTTTTACACACGTGAAAACTTGTATACACTCGTTCGCGTGTCAATAACGTCACAAGTTCAAAACATAGCAACTCGTTTGCTTTTTTCTAGTCGTGGGCGGAGCTTTGTTGCACATGCGCACTGGAAGGTTCGTCTTCGAAAGTTAGAGTCGATTTTATAAAATTTATGAGAATTAGAGTCTGAAAAACATGAAGAATGCGGCTCGCTGATTGGATGGAAAAGTAGGGCAATCACTAATCTTTGTTTATGTAGATGTGTGCGCGAGGTGTGTTAGAATAAAAATAATGTATTTGTGATGGAGTTGTTGTTGCTGTTGAGACATAGCATGCGAAGGACACCTGTGGTTTGGAGGACATAATAACAAAACAATATGTCCCCGAACTTCGATTTGGGGACAAACATTGTATTATAATGACATGTGGACAGAGGCAAAAACTGTAGAAGCATATATATTATTTCTTAAGCAAACAGAGTGGACCCTGGTCAGACAGCTCCAACAGATTTACTCTGTTGACATATACATGTATACCTAAATGCATCTCTGTGGAGTAATGTGTGAATTCTCGAGCTGGCATTGGAATGGCATCTTTATAGTATTTAAAATTTCCTTTCTTTCTTTCTTTCCTACTTCAAGCAGTAAAACCTGTCTAAGCGACCACCAAAGAGAGGTATAATTATGAGTCCATAAGACAGCTGCTAGCTTAATACAGGTCCAATGTAATGCAGACAGCTCCTACACGAACTGCATTAGTTTTGCTCTGTATTATTGAATACCGTTACTATAAATAGTAACAAAATAGCCGTAGAAAACTGTCATTACGGAGTCATGTGACCAAGCCATAATTTCCCGGCGGGCCGATTATATAGAGAATAATAGGTTAGTGCCGTAGATGGGACGCTTTATCCGACGAGGGGAGAAAACGTTGAGGCGAGGCTTGCCGAGCCTCAACTGTTTTCTCTCCGAGTCGGATAAAGGCGTCCCATCTACGGCACTAACCTATTATTCGATTTATCCAGTCAATATAGTTAAATGTCTTTTTTATAGACTCATAACATTCTTGAAATAATTTACATTGAAAATGCAGTTTTTCGATCAACGGATCCCTCCCTTTTCACTTCCATTTAGACGTAAATAGATCTAATGAGCTACCGCAGAGGAATATAGTTTCGATACTTGTATTACTAGAAGGGAAACGTGGTTGAATTTGAAAAATAAGATGATTTGAATCGAGGGTCGATAAGTTATTTCAAACAGACATGATCTATATTCTTTGGTCAAATTCAAGTTACGTAGTCTCGGTTTCTATTTTTAGATTCTACCTAACGTCACTCAGAAATCGATGGAACTGAACAGGCTATATTTAGGTTTATGACTATCACCACCCCTGTAAGAGTTTATCAATCAAATAATCATGAGAGTGAAAAGAAAACATTTACTATTTATCTGTCAATCTTTGCTTCCAGGTTTGATTTTATCAAAAACGGGTTTTGCCAGCGATGGATTAAATTAATAAAAGTGATAAATCAACGTCATTTTGTATGTGGCCTCAGTGGCGTAATCGGTAAGGGCGACGTCTCTAGAGAGATTAGAATTAGTTTTTGTAGGATCAGGCGCGGGTTCGAATCCAGCTGTAGCCAATTATTTTTATTTTTTCTCATTTGAATAATTCTTCTGGTGACCAAATAGATCTGTTAGATCTATTCCATCAACATGTTTATGAATATTTACAAAAAACTAAAATAGTTCCATGGTTATAGAATCATTACGCCTATCTACTAACCTAATAAACCTTCCACTACCGGAAGTAACCTAATAAACCTAAGTTTATTTGCACCCCCTTTATTATGTCACTAGAGAAGCCTGGTGACTGGATAAATTCGGCCCACGATCTTTTTCACGTGCAGTGCGTTGACGTTAGCAACATAGCTCTAGATCTAGATCTATTCAAACATGGCCGGAGAAAGGGGTTTGACGTCGTTGTCAAATCGTATTCTAGATCTGGAAATCTGTAAAGTTTATACAATCGTAAAATTCTATTAAAGATCAATTTCTTTGTTTGTATCGATCGGTACTACCTAACTTTGTTTATGTTATTCAAAAATGACAGTTGTGACGTCATAATTTCACGTCATCCATCGGGAGTTCTCAAACAAATTTTATAAGTTAAAACAGTGTAGATCTAGTCAAAAGTAAAGTCATCGTTAGTGTTAGTGGTTATTACGTCGGACTACATATTTTTCGACGGGGATTCGAATCCCCATGAAAGTATGACTATTCCTTCCTTATTTTTGTAAAATTATAGATCTCTAGATCTATGTCTGTGGTTTGTTGGGATGTAGGCCTAACATCTACTGTAGATTGTGTTTCAAGAAATGAATAGGCGGCATATAGATCTATCTAGTAAAATGTTTAAGGTATTCAATAAAAAAGGTCAAAATATGGCCTGTGTGTGCCTTCTGGCCATAATGGCACACCTGGTGTCACAATAGCCCTCGGGCTATTATGGCACCATGTGTGCCATTATGGCCAGAAGGCACACCTAGGCCATATTTTAACCTCTTATTAATCAACCATTTGCTTTTAAAGATTGATTCCCGTGTTCAGTCAATTTAAGGTCACTTAAAACAGGCTGTACTATACTCACAAATGAAACCGTCTTGTTATTCATGTTTAACTGTTTCAGTGTTTCACTTGCGGCCGCTTGTCATTTGATAATAATCTGATAGTTGTTAGCTCGCCAGTGAATAAGGTTAAATTTTGGGATCGTTCAAATAAAGCATCAACAGTTCTGAAGCAGTGCGAAATTGTGCATTAGGTGTAGTATGCTTATGAGTCCATTCGAATGAATATGTCCAGAGTTATGGGCACTTGAATAATCAATGTTATGATTTTGATGTTTACATTATTGTTCCTTCATTAGAGTCTAGTCCTTATTTTATTTAGAAACGATTGACGTGATCATAAAGTTCATTGAATTAAAAATTCCATATAGGAAATTTGAAAATCGATAAGATTTTATTCTTTGAAAAGGGCACAGCGGGGTCGAAATATTAGAGGTAGGGCTTTATATATATATAATTAATAGAGTCTCGAATCAAGTTTTGTTTTGAACACAATCCTATACGTATCTTCAGATACGTGCTAGTGATTACTTTTTTAAAAGCATGTTCATTACTGAAGTATTGGAATACATGTACACCATATATCTTAGAACGACGCTTCCCGGTACCATACTGTAGATATACTACATATACACCATATATCTTAGAACGACGCTTCCCGGTACCATACTGTAGATATACTACATATACACCATATATCTTGGAACGACGCTTCCCGGTACAATACTGTAGATATACTTTATCATTCATCATAACCTGCGGTATTATGTTCTCCATCGTTCCATCATCATATGATATTTGTGGATCTACTTTTAATTTTAAGACCCCTTTCCTCAAGCAGCGACCTCGTGTACAAGTAGTGTTATCCCCCGCCATATGCGGATGGATATAGTTTTTCGCATCATCCGTGCGTCTCTGCGACCATGTGTCCGTAAAGACGTCCGCCCGCAGTCATATGTCAGAAATGGTTTGGAATTTTCTGTTTATTTTATCGTCTTGTTTAATGTTTAGTACCATGCCGTCCTGACAGTATCACTCACATTGACGGTCACCCTTTGTTTGCCATAATGAAATATGGAAGTAGTAGAACATTATATAGCCATGTTAGAAAGTAAAGAAACATATTTCATATACATGTACCACTTGCAAACAGAGTAGATCCTGATCGTATAGGAGCCGTCTAATCTGGGTCTACCCTGTTTGCAAATGCGTGTAAAGCACAAGGAAATCGTTAAAATGTTCTGTTGTAGTTTATTTGGTATTTGTATAAGTACTTCTCAATACCTGTATTTCCCAGTGTGGGAAGTGTCCTTATCTAGAACAAACACACTTTGTGTTTTGACGAATGTTCTGTACTACCCCTTTATTTCAGAAATTGGCTTTTTAACACTTTTGCAAACAGAGAAGCTCCTGTAGGAGCTGTCTAACTAGGGTATGTCCTGTTAAACTAGGGTCTGTCCTGTTTGACTAGAGCCTGTCCTGTTTAACTAGGGTATGTCCTGTTTAACTAGGGTATGTTCTGTTTAACTAGGGTCTGTCCTGTTGTTTAACTAGGATCTGTCCTGTTTGACTAGGATCTGTCCTGTTTAACTAGGGTCTGTCCTGTTTGACTAGAGTCTGTCCTGTTTAACTAGGGTATGTCCTTTTTAACTAGGTTATGTCCTGTTGTTTAACTAGGATCTGTCCTGTTTGACTAGGGTCTGTCCTGTTTGACTAGGGTCTGTCCTGTTTGACTAGAGTATGTCCTGTTTGACTAGAGTCTGTCCTGTTTGACTAGGGTATGTCCTGTTTGACTAGATACTGTCCTGTTTAACTAGGGTATGTCCTGTTTAACTAGAGTCTGTCCTGTTTGACTAGGGTCTGTCCTGTTTGACTAGGGTCTGTCCTGTTTGCATTTGAACTAATGTAGATGAATCTGCAGATTATGCCGTGGCAAAACTTTCCTGTGTTTATATGCCATTATGAAACGAATCAGCTAATTAATATTCGAGGTGTGATTATTTGTTATACATGTACATGATTATTCATGGAGTAAAGGGTTAAGAATGATAAAGCAAACCAACTAACACTGGTAGTGCATTTAGAGAAGGAGACCTAATATCTAAATCCACACTTTACAGTAAAATCCTTCTAAACCGGACGTTTTATTACAGATATCGGTATTGGAGACAGGTGACAGCTTAATGTAGAGTGAAAGTCTTTTACACTGCATTAAGCAGTCATCTGTCTTAAAGTATGTAAATTCTTCTCTACCAGAATTCCGGTTTAGAGGGATGTATTTGTCTAATACATGGTTTAACCCTTTACTTCATGCGCAAAAACCTTTGCAAATTGAGTAGAAACCGATCAAGGTCTGCCTGTCATATGCTATTGTGAAATAAAATAGATCTGATTCTAATGTTTCTGTCATGTTTCTGTAAAAATTTCCCCTTGTTCATGATGCCATTGAACAAATTGGCTAATTAACCCTTTCCCTGTTCTGTATTTAGGCTAAATTTCAATACCTACTGAATATTCATTAACAAAATAGTTATAAAGAAATATGGAAGGTGGAACATTGTAGACATCTTAGAAAGCAAAGAAACAGATCTTTCAAATTATATTAGCAAACAGAGCAGACCCTGATCAGACGGCTCCTCTAGGAGCCGTCTGATCTGGGTCTACTCTGCAAAATGCGTGAAAACACGTTTATATGAGGGAAAGGGTTAATGCTCATGTCATTCTTCCTACCGTTATAGCGGCAGTCTCTTCTGTCATGGCTTTAATACTGTGTCGTTCTGTTAAAAATGATGTCAGCTTAATGAGTATTTTCTAGCGTTTTAACAATTTGAATGCGGGAATAGTATGTATTGTCATTTTCAAACATTGTAGATACAGATCAGAGGGCTTATAGAGGAGCCATCTGGCTAGTCCATTCTGAAAATTCAACGTTGAACATGTTAACCCTTTCCTTTATATAAACACTTTTTCAAGCATTTGCAAGAAGAGTAGACCCATATCAGATGGCTCGTGTATGAGCCGTCTGATCAGGGTATGCTCTGTTTGTTTATTGCATGATAAACATGTATATCTGAATCTACAGTTTTCATCAAAGCAAAATCTCTCTTTAATATTTTACATTCATAAAAAAAATCAGCTAATAAATATTCGCGATGCCATTGAAGTAGCCTTACCCGATTGACAGGGGCTGAATATAAACATTGAAGTAGCCTTACCCGATTGACAGGGGCTGAATATAAACATTGAAGTAGCCTTACCCGATTGACAGGGGCTGAATATAAACATTGAAGTAGCCTTACCCGATTGACAGGGGCTGAATATAAACATTGAAGTAGCCTTACCCGATTGACAGGGGCTGAATATAAACGCATTTGCCAACAGAGTACACCCAGATCAGACCTATGGCTCCAATAGGAGCCGCCTGATCAGGGTCTGCTCTGTTTGCTAATGATATTTGATATATCTGTTTCTTTAGTTTGTAAAATTGCTACAGTGCTCAACCTTCCATATTTTCATTTTCACTTTTTTGTTAATAAATATTCAGTAGGTATCAAAACTTTGAAATAAATACAGAACAGGGAAAGGGTTAACACGGACTAAATATCGACAAGGACGATTTCAAAGAGATGATTTCCCTAATATATGCATGTTACTAAAATGCTCTGTGTTATATATATACACTGGCAATAATGCAGTAAACAACCGGAAAAGGCTAAATATAAATGTAAAAAGAAGACTAAATGATGTAATATGGCTTAAAATGTTAAATTAATATCTTAACAACTGTTAAGATATTAATTAAACAGTTTAAGCCATATTACATCATATATATATAGCCTTTATATATATATATATATATATATATATATATATATATATATATATATATATATGATACGTTTAAAATGTCTGATATATATATATATATATATATGATACGTTTAAAATGTCTGATGATATGCAATAGCATTGAAAGCGCTAACGCAAATAAACGTAAAAAACTGGATTTCTAATTTATTTTTTAATATATTCTGTATCCACGCAAGGACTATATCATTATGTTTATATATATATATATATATATGTGTGTGTGTGGGGTGCGTGCGTGCGTGCGTGCGTGCGTGCCTGTGTGATCTGTTAAATCTTCATATACATTATCTGAAAACATAATCGTTCCGTCAATGCTTGTCAAAATCAAAGTTGAAAAACTCATAAAAAGTATGCAAGAGTTGTGACTGCAATTATACGATTCTAAGTTGTTTTCATAAATTTACATCATAAGAATACACAACTACGTGTAGCATGCAAAGCTTTAATCAATGCTTGCCCTGATAGTGAAACATATTTACTCATTTGTAAACAGAGTAGACCCAGAATGCTTCTGTAATTGACTTGCTGCCATAAGCGAACATCTAGTTACGTTTGCAAACAGTTTGCGGCCTGATGAGATGTCCAATAACTTGGCGTCTTGTAAGGTCATAAGGCTGTAATCTGTTTGGGCACTCCACTTACGATTTTGAAAAGTCAACTGGTTTGGAGAAACTTTATTTCAACGTGTCAGGATGTTTTGTTGTTGTTGTTGTTGTTATTGTCAAAATGCTATTTTCCAATACAGTTAAACCCCTTTAAATCAGGCGTTCAAACTAATAGTATCACTGTCGATCTTTCAGACAGGTGGCAGATTAATGCAGGGTGAATGTCATGCCTTTGGGGGCTTTCTGCATGACGTTCAGTCTGCATTAATCAGTCAACAGCCAAAAAGACCTTAATTCTTCTTCATTATGTCTCCCCCATTTATAGGGAGACATATTGGTTTTGCCCGAGTTTTCTGTCTGTCAGTCACACACTTGTGTCGCGCGTATCTCTGAAACCAGTAGGGCTAGAGTCACCAAACTTCACAGGAATGTTGACCAGCATGAGTTGTTGTGCACCTGGGGTTTTTTAATTGTCTCTTCTAATAACTTTGGAGTTATTGCCCCTGATGACTTGAAATTAGAAAAAAAACTTTGAGTCGCGCGTATCTCTGAAACCGCTAGTACTAGAGTCACCAAATTTTACAGATATATTCATCAGCATGAGTTGTTGTGCAACTGGGGTGGTTGAAGTGTCTCCGTTGATAATTGTTGATTTATAGCCCCTGATATGAACACTTCTATGTTTCACCCGTATCTCTGAAACCAGTAGGGCTAGAGTCTCCAAACTTCACAGGATTGTTCATCATCATGAGTTGTTGCGCACCTGTTTTTTTAATTGTGTCCCCTGTTTACTTTAACACACTTTACTTAGTATCGCGCCTATCTCTGAAACCACTATGGCTAGAGTCTCTAAGGATGAGTTGTTGTGTACCTGGCGTTTTTGAATTGTCTCCCCCATAATTGTTGAGTTATTGCCCCTGATGTGATTACTTAAAATTAGAGAAACTTTGTAGCATGCATATCCTTGAAACCACTAAGGCTAGAGTCACCAAACTTCACAGGAATGTTGACCAGCATGACTTGTTGTGCACCTGTTTAATTAGCTCCCTCTGATAATTGTTGAGTTATTGCCCATGATATGATAACTTAAAATTAGAGAAACTTTGTGCCGCGCGAATCTCTGAAACCAGTAATTGTCTCCCCTGATAACTTTGGAGTTATTGCCCCTGATAACTTAAAATTAGACAAACTTTACTAAGTGTCGTGCATGAGCCCATGTCAGTTTACGGTGTGGTCGTTTTAACCAGCGCCTTTTCACGCCTCTGCAAACACGGAAGACTCAGTGTCTCTTCTGTTTGCTTATGAAATTATAATAGATCTGACTCTACAGAGTCTGCCAATACCAAACAATCTTGTGTACGTATGACATTATAGAAAATCAGTTGATAAATATTCATTATGTCGCTATTTCTTACAGGAATATTCAACAGGGAAATGGTTAATGAGGTTCGACGGTACTAGTGTAAACAATTTCCGTGTATATCTATAGGACGGATATTGAACTCTTTCGCTCCCAATGTCATATGTGCGATTACCTATGCAAACAGTTTGGATCCAGATGAGACACAGAGTAACTCGGCGACTCAACTGGATCCAAACTGTTTGTTACTGTGACAGTTTTTCTGAAACAAATGTGACGAAAAAGAAAAGAAAAGAAATTTGTAGCAGACGAAAAAGTTTGCAGACGACAAAAATTGGCAGCGAAAGGGTTAACTAATTGTAAGTGCTGTTTTCCGGAGTGACACTTTTCCGCCTTTTCGACGTATTAGACTTGTTTAACCTTTGAATGCTGGATATTCCAAATGGATTTACCAATCGGTGGTTAACTACAGTCTGCAGTATGAAAGGCATAACACATACTAGATTATTTTGAATGGCAAACAGTGCACATCTTTATCAGAGGGAACCTCTGATCTTGGTCTACACTGTTTGCACGTTAGTATCGCCATCGTATCGTCTTCTTGCTCCTCGAAAATCGATCAATAACAGTTGAGTAAACCTGCTTGTATGTTATAAATGCAAAAATCTTGATATAGTTTACGAATTTTATTTGTATTCCACGTGAAATAGACATGTCTTCGTTTTGTGCAATAATGATGCTACTGTCATTGAGGAAAGGGAACAACCGTACATGTAAGTTAAGGATATGGTGAAACTGGGACTATTCAGTATGTGGCCATGTAAAACAAGTACTGTATATACCGTAATGTGCGCAATTTCTTAATGTGACAGTCGTCGGACAACGGTTGGTTTGGAAACAAGCAAATATGAAATGGATACATAGCTTCGGATAACGGAACTATACCAAATACTTTATGTAACAATTGACACAATAATATGATCAGTGACACAATATTAAAATAGTTCAGAGTGGATGTGTGTACTTATATTAACTCGCCGACGTGTCTTGTGTACCTACATATCTTGTGTACCTAATTGTACTAGGTAACGTGTCGTGTGTACCTATTTTTACTCGGTAACGTATCCCGTGTACCTATTTTTACTCGGTAACATATCCTTTGTACCTATTTTTACACGGTAACGTATCCTGTGTACCTAGTTTTACACGGTAACATATCCTGTGTACCTAGTTTTACACGGTAACGTATCCTGTGTACCTAGTTTTCATGGGCTTGGCGCAAGACTATTCTAACTCGATTTTTGAAAATGTTACAGGAAAGGGAAAAAACCTACTCATTCAATGTTACATTTTTTGCTGTACATTCCAGTTTTGTTTCAAACTAACTTGTTTCCTGCATTATCCCCAATGATTATATATTTAGTTTTTTTGCAAATTTTTGCTTTTATTGAGATTATTTAAGTTAGAACAGTCTTGCCTCTAAATTCAGTCCCATGCTTGTTGCGATTTTCATGCAAGACTATTCTAACTTAAGTTAGAATAGTTTTGCACTAAAAATGTCCATTATTGTAACACAAAAGATTCATGCAAAAGTATTTTATCTTAATTATGCATGACCAAAATCTAACTTTTAACCAACAATGGAGTTATAAAAAGTTCAATATGAAGTAATTATCATTTTTTAAAGTGAATACTGTTGAATTTATTTTAAAATTATATGATGCACTGTAATAATTGAAAAGAAATATTTATTATTTGAATAGTATAGAATAAATGTTAATTAAACAGTGTAACCAGGGGCCAGCTGAACCATAAATGAGACATATAAGCATTTGATTATGGTTTTCTTTGTAAAATGACATTTAAAACTGTTCCCTGGAAGGAAATGCCCTGAGAGGAAGAGTCAAATAAGGTCTGCGTAAAAAACATTTATTTTCTCAAAACCAGAAATGGCTTGTAACTCTTTCAATTATAATAAAGAATCAAACATTTTGTAATTGCATAATAGTTGAACAATATACATTCACAACATAATAAATGGTTGCATTATATACTGTACATACAGTGAACCTGCCTACAGAAACCAATCAAGAGGAAAACAGAGGTCATATTATATACAGATGATTGCTTACTGCGGGTTGAAAGTGTTTCAAAATGCCACTGCAAGAGTGTTCTGCAATAATTAAGATATCATCAGATTCTTAACCCTTTACTCCAAAAATACGCATTTCTACACAGTTGCAGAGTAGACCCAGATCAGACGGCTCCTATAGGAGCCATCTGATCACAGTCTGCTCTGTTTGCTTATGATATATATGATTCTGCAGTTTCTGCCATGGCCAAAAATTCCTGTCTTCATGTTTTATTATAACAATCTTATTAATATTCATGACATTATTATTTCTTACATGAATATTCATGGAGGAAATGACCTCTTTTCTTCTACTTTTAAGTGGTCGCTGTACATAAGTTTTACTGTAATTATTTTCAAAAATAAACAGCATTTATCCCCCCTTTCGTTAATATCTTCATATAAACATGTTTCCGCACATTTGCAAAAAGAGTTGACCAATATCAGATTGCTCCTTTAGTAGCAGTCTAATCGGGATCTGCTCTGTTTGCTAGTGGACTTTGACATATCTGTTTCTTTATTTTCTAAAATGTCTACAATGTTTCACCTTCCATATGTCATTATACATGTAACTATTTTGATCATGAATATTCAGTAGGTATTGAAATTGGAATAAATATAGAAAAGGGAAAGTGTAAGACCCACATATACCTAATCACCAAGGCTTTCATGAGGACATACTGTTTATAAACAATAGCACCATATACGGATGCCAACACTCATCCGTCCTTGGTCAGATAGTAACCCTTGTGATGCTAAGTATTTGAATTTTCATAAGATTCATAAGATTTGTTTGAATAGTAAAAAGGTTTTCATATGACAATGACGACAACAATGAAGACGCCCGAGTTACTACAATAGCTCTTTTTTTCTTCGAAAATCGGACAACTTAAAAATAAATACATCCCAAGAGTAAGGAATCAAACGTTCCTCAAGACAGATGCTACTTGTCTGAAATTGTAGAAATCTTCAAGGTCCATCTTTTTAGCTCACCAGAGCACAAAGTGCTCAGGGTGAGTTTTTGTGATCGCCTGAAGTCCGTCGGCGTTCGTCGTGCATCGTGCGTCGTTAGTCGTATGTCGTTCGTCGTCCGTCGTCAACAATTTGAACCTTTAAAAATCTTCTCCTCTGAATCTACAGGGTTCTCAGCTTTCATCTTTGGCATATAGCATCATATTCAGGTCCTCTACAAAAGTTATATAAATTATGCCCATGGGGTCAAAATTGGCCCCGCCCCAGGGGTGCCTTGTTTTCAATAGAAACATATAGTAAAAATTTGAAAATCTTCTCCTCTGAAACTGGAAGGGTCGCAGCTTTCATCTTTCGCATATAGCATCATATTCAGGTCCTCTACAAAAGTTATATAAATTATGCCCCTGGGGTCAAAATTGGCACCGCCCCAGGGGTGCCTTGTTTTCAATAGAAACATATAGTAATAGTAACATTTTGAAAATCTTCTCCTCTGAAACTGGAAGGCTCGCAGCTTTCATATTTGGCACATAACATCATGTTCAGGTCCTCTACAAAAGTTATATAAATTATGCCACTGGAGTCAAAATTGGCCCCGCCCCAAGGTTCGCTAATTTTCAATAGAAACAAATGGAGAAAACTTTGAAAATATTCTCCTCTGAAACTGGAAGGTTCTCAGATTTCATATTTGGCACATACCATCATGTTCAGGTCCTCTACAAAAGTTATATAAATTATGCCCCTGGGGTCAAAATTGGCCCCGCCCTAGGGGTGGCCAGTTTTCAATAGAGACATATAGTGAAAACTTTGAAAATCTTCTCCTCTGAAACTGGAAGGTTCTCAACTTTCATATTTGGCACATATCATCATATTTAGATCCTCTACAAAAGTTATATAAATTATGCCCCTGGGGTCAAAATTGGCCCCGCCCCAGGGGTGGCTAATTTTCAATAGATACACATAGGGAAAACGCCTAAAGGGTGCCTTGTTTCTATAGAAACATAGTGAATACTTTGAAAATATTCTCCTCTGATTGTCTGGTGAGCGATACCAGGGCCATTCTGGCCCTCTTGTTTATAATGTAAGGTTTCTTTGGTCTAAAGATCTCAAAATAGCTGCCCATTGTGCAGTTGTGTATACAGCTTTCTTCTAGCAGCCTCCACTGCATCATGTAGTCATTTTTATTTGCGTATGGCCTCAAAGAGACGATTACAGAGAGGTCACAGAATAGGGTTTGGTGGAGAAATTATGGTTTTAGTATTTGGGTAAGCACCATTATCTGTAGCTCTGCCCTTAACTGTTTTATATTTAGTAACACATAGCTAACGGAGTTTGTATGCCTACTCTGAGAGTTTGTGGTATCATGTTTAATTTTCGGCTCCGAATGTTTGAGAACAAATTGGCACTGTAAATTTATGTTAGACAGACCCCAAAACATATGAAAAATATCTTCCCTTTCCTCCTAACTATATTTTGAATAGCACTTATACCTACAAACAAACCCTACAGCCAATTTTGATCCTTTGTACTAGTTTTTCTAGACCATTACACTTACTGCTATCTTTGCCTTTGTTTCGTTTTATTTTCATAATATTTCTCTTCCATTGTTCCGGGTTTCATGTTCATTTCCTGCCCCTTTGATTTTGTATCACATAGTAAGAGGGAATTGGCAATTAGGTCACTCTCAATGCTTCTTGCTATACCGACATTATGAAGGGAACAATTATCAGCATCTGTCCAATCACCAATTGCTGAATTTACATTAATTATCTTACTATCATCACTAAGTCCTTAAATGCATTCTATTTTCCTGTCTACATCTCCCTCTTATCCATCTATCATTCTGTCTATATCTCCCTCTTTGTTATATTTTGGGCTTTCTACACCCCCTCTCCCATCTTTCATTCGGTCCACCTTTTCCCCTTCAACATTTGTTGGCCCTTCTACACCTTCATATTCACCATCTATCATTCTGCCTACACCTCCCTCTTCATCACCCTTCATTCTGTCTATAGCTCCTTTTTCAAAATCTATCATTCTATATATACTTCCGTTTTCACTAGCTATAATTATCTCTATATCTCAGTCTTCACTATATGTTGGCCTTTCTACACCCCTCTCTTTACCATGTCATTCTGTATACACCTCCCTCTTTACCATCTACAGGTCTTTCGACACCCCCTCTTCACCATCTATCAGTATGTGTATTATCTCCCTCTTCACTATCTATTGGCCTTTCTACACCTCCCTCTTTCCATGTCATTCTGTATACACTTCCTTCTTCACCATCAAAATGCCTTACTACACATCCCTCTTCAACATCTATCATTCTGTCTATATCTCCCTCTTCAGTCTATTGGCCTTTCTACACTTCTCTCTTTACCATGTCATTATGTGTACATGTCCCTCTTTACCAACTATCATTTTGTCCACATTTCCTCCTTCTACATATGTTGGCCCTTCTTCACCTCTCTCTTCACCATCCATAATTCTACCTACACATAGTCACTCTTCACCACCCTTCATTCTGTCTACATCTCCCTTTTCAACATCTATAACTCTGTCAAGACAACCCTCTTTTCCATCTACTGGCATTTCTACATCCCCTCTTCACCATATATTGACCTAACTACATTGTCCTCTTCACTATTTATCAACCTGCTTACACTTTCCTCTTCAACATATATTGTCCTGCCTATGCCTCCCTCTTTACCGTCTTCACCATCTAAAGCACAGCCTACTCCTTTGTCTTCACCATATATAGCCCTGTCTATACCTCCATATTTACCATCTATTGCCCTATCTACACCTCTGTCACCACATCGTATCGCCCTGTCTAAACCCCCACCCCCATTTCTTTACCATTTACCGCCCTGTCTACACTTTTGTCTTCACCATCTATCACCCTATCTACACATCCATCTTTACCATCTATTACCCCACCTACACCTCCCTATTCACCATCTATCGACCTACCTACATCTCTGTCTTCACCAGTTATTGATCTGTCTAAACTATATTTCTCACACATCATTGAACAATTTGTAATTCTTTGCCATTTGTTTTATATATATGCATACAAAAGGGACTGTAATCAAAGTTTGTGTGTGACACCTATGCTTTGAGGCGCAAAGTACAAAATTAATATGTATTGTTAAAGACAAAAACTTACTCAACACTTTAAGCACTATTTAGTTTTTAAAGTGGGAAAAGCCAAATATGTATAATATTCAGCGCTTTATAAGTTAATATTTCTTGTAGAAACTTCAACAAAAAATCTCATTCAAGGTAGCTACTAAAGAAAATTCCTAAACTCATGATGGAAAGGGCAGATAAAGAGTTAAGGTTCTTTTAACAACACGCCATATACGACGATCATTAAAATCCCTAGATGCATGACCAAGTTACAGAGCGAACGTGAATCTGCTAACAGAATAAAGAATGGTGATTCAGCTATTGGCAGAGATATAGAGTTATGGTTCTTATATGTGGAACACCATCTGCCAGCAGTGTACATTTCAAAATTGCATGATGCATGACCAAGACACAAAGCAGATACAAACATGTAACAGATAGATTGGATGGATGGACAGATGAATAGACATTCTAACAAACTGGATTTGTGTGTCTGTTTTCTTTGGTTTTTAGCTCACCAGAGCACTGTTGTGCTCAGGGTGAGCTTTTGTGATCACTTGATGTCCGTCGTCCGTCGTCGTGCGTCGTGCGTCGTCCGTCGTCAACAATTTGAACCTTTAAAAATCTTCTCCTCTGAATCTACAGGGTTCTCAGCTTTCATATTTGGTACATAGCATCATCTTTAGGTCCTCTACAAAATTTATATAAACTTTGCCCCTGGGGTCAAAATTGGCCCCGCCCCAGGGGTGCCTTGTTTTCTATTGAAATATATAGTAAAACTTTGAAAATCTTCTCCTCTGAATCTACAGGGTTCTCAGCTTTCATATTTGGCACATAGCATCATGTTCAGGTCCTCTACAAAAGTTATATAAATTATGCCCCTGGGGTCAAAATTGGCCCGGCCCCAGGGGTAGCCAGATTTCAGTAGAAACATATAGTGACAACTTTGAAAATCTTCTCCTCTGAATCTACAGCGTTCTCAGCTTTCATATTTGGCACAAATACAAAAGTTATATAAATTATGCCCCTGGGGTCAAAATTGGCCCCGCCCCAGGGATAGCCATGTCTCAATAGAAACATATAGTGAAACTTTGAAAATCTTCTCCTCAGAAACTGGAAGGTTCTCAGCTTTCATATTTGGCACATAGCATCATGTTCAGGTCCTCTACAAAAGTTATATAAATTATGCCCCTGGGGTCAAAATTGGCCCCGCCCCAGGGGTAGCCAGTTTTCAATAGAAATATATGGTAAAACTTTGAATATATTCTTCTCTAAAACTGAAAGGTTCTCAGCTTTCATATTTGGCACATAGCATCATGTTCAGGTCCTCTACAAAAGTTATATACATTATGCCCCTGGGGTCAAAATTGACCCCGCCCCAGGGGTGGCCAGTTTTCAATAGAAACATATAGTGACAACTTTGAAAATCTTCTCCTCTAAATCTACAGGGTTCTTAGCTTTCATAGTTGGCACATAGGATCATATTCAGGTCCTCTACAAAAGTTATATAAATTATGCCCCAGGGGTCAAAATTGGCCCCGCCCCAGGGGTAGCCATGTCTCAATAGAAACATATAGTGACAACTTTGAAAATCTTCTCCTCAGAAACTGGAAGGTTCTCAGCTTTCATAATTGACACATAACATCATGTTCAGGTCCTCTACAAGAGTTATATAAATTATGCCACCGGGGTCAAAATTGGTCCCGCCCCAGGGGTAGCCAGTTCGCAATAGAAACATATAGTGTCAAATTTGAAAATATTTTCGAAGGTTCTCAGCTTTCATATTTGGCACATAGCATCATGTTCAGGTCCTCTACAAAAGTTATATAAATTATGCCCCTTTGATCAAAATTGGCCCGCCCCAGGGGTGGCTAGTTTTCTCTAGAAACATATAGTGAAAACTTTGAACATCTTCTCCTCTGATTGCCTGGTGAGCGATGTCAGGGCCATTCTGGCCCTCTTGTTTTTATTTGTATGTGGCTTAGATAGACAATTGCTATAACATAAAACAATACTTTAGGCTTACAAAAAGCAGTAATTTTTTACGTCTATTGGGGACACAATCTTGTGACAAACAGACAATTAAATGAATCAGAATGGAATGGCAGATGGACAGACTGACCAACAACCAGACAGACAGACACAGGCAATCAATGCCTCCAACACTATTATGTTAATTGAGATATACTGGTAATTATATAGCTAGTAAATCTTTATCACTTAATAAACCAATTTACCTTTATGATATAAATATAAATTAACGAAATAGGCGATCCTTATGTTTCTTTATATACATGTAAATCTCTAATTCATATTTTGTTAAAAAAAATAAAAAAAATTTGAAAAGAATTCATGAGTATTTATGGAAGCTACCTTTATGTTTATGATATTGCATACATCAACATTCACTACTTAGATTAAGCACATTTTAGGAGAAACTGGGTTTCAAAGTCATGTCAAAATTATTTTATATTCCATTCAATGTTTATTTTACGATGTCGTCATTGTTATGATGTCATTATGATGTAATCACACTTTTCATGATAAAGATAGAATACTTTTGCATTGTCATATGCTCAAATTTGACTTGATTAATTCATGCAAAATCATGCTAAGTTGAGTTAGAATAGTTTTCCATTGAGCTTTGGTATAAATCAACACACCTTATTCATGCAAAACTATTCTAACTTGAGTTAGAATAGTTTTGCACTGATTATAGTGTTATTCTGAGATAGAATAATTTGGAATTTTTCCTGTAGTATAAGTTATAATTTAAATATAACAGAAATCTTTAGTACTGGTTATGAGTTGTACAAAAAGAAATTGATTTATCACAAAAAAGCTATTTCTGAAAAAAAAATCAAGTTAGAATAGTTTTGCGCCAAGCCCTCGGTATCCTGTGTACATATTTTTGCTCGGTAACGTATCCTGTGTACCTATTTTTACATGGTAACGTATCCTGTGTACTTATTTTTACACGGTAACATATCCTTTGTACCTATTTTTACACGGTAACGTATCCTGTGTACCTATTTTTACACGGTAACGTATCCTGTGTACCTATTTTTACATGGTAACGTATCCTGTGTACCTATTTTTACACGGTAACATATCCTTTGTACCTATTTTTACACGGTAACGTATCCTGTGTACCTATTTTTACACGGTAACGTATCCTGTGTACCTAGTTTTACACGGTAACATATCCTGTGTACCTATTTTTACATGGTAACGTATCCTGTGTACCAAGTTTTACATGGTAACATATCCTGTGTACCTATTTTTACATGGTAACGTATCCCGTGTACCTAGTTTTACACGGTAACATATCCTGTGTGCCTAGTTTTACATGGTAACGTATCCTGTGTACCAAGTTTTACATGGTAGTAACGTATCCTGTGTACCTACTTTTACACAGTAGTAACGTATCCTGTGTACCTAGTTTTACACGGTAGTAACGTATCCTGTGTACCAAGTTTTACATGGTAGTAACGTATCCTGTGTACCTAGTTTTACACGGTAGTAACGTATCCTGTGTACCTAGTTTTACACGGTAACATATCCTGTGTACCTAGTTTTACATGGTAACGTATCCTGTGTACCTAGTTTTACACGGTAACATATCCTGTGTACCTAGTTTTACACGGTAACATATCCTGTGTACCTAGTTTTACATGGTAACGCATCCTGTGTACCTAGTTTTACACGGTAACATATCCTGGGTACCTATTTTTACACGGTAATGTATCCTGTTTACCTAGTTTTACATGGTAACATATCCTGTGTACCTATTTTTACACGGTAACGTATCCTGTGTACCTATTTTTACACGGTAACGTATCCTGTGTACCTAGTTTTACATGGTAACGTATCCTGTGTACCTAGTTTTACACGGTAACATATCCTGTGTACCTAGTTTTACATGGTAACGTATCCTGTGTACCTAGTTTTACACGGTAACGTATCTTTTGTCTTGATTTGTTAACCCTTTTCCCGATGAATATTCTTGTAAGATATATAACATCATAAATTATTTTATTAACTGATTTTCATTTTAGCGACCAATCAGTTATTGAACAAAGTCTTACAAAGCATATTGTTGCATAATTCAGGACAAACGTTGTGCAGAAAGTTCCAATAGGAGCTTTCTGTATCTGCGTTACCATTACTTTCGACCTGCATTAAGCTACCACTCGTCTTAAAGACCCAGATTTAAACCACTTTGTAATGGTCGCTTACCACGGATTCTACTCAATATGAGCAGATGACTGTTTTCCTCGACAGAAACTATAGAATTATATCTATATAATACCATAAGCTCTGGTTCTACTCTACTTAAAAAGGAATAAAAGGCGTCTCCATCAGATGTAGAGTTATAACTTCTACATCATATAAAATGTTTATGCCCCTCAATTTGTTATGCCCCTTGAATGGATTTCACTGTGCATGTATCTCATCGTTGGTCTGTAAGGCAGGTGGTAGCCTAATCAGCACGAAAAAAATGCAAACAATGCCAAAAGAAGATTTCTGCAGCAGCACATTCGTTCTACACTAATGAGTTCGGGTGTGCATTCACTCTGCAACTGCTTAAATAGGTTCTGCTGTATAGTAAGAGATTGTTCAGTTGTTCTATGTTTGGTATCTCATAAACTGGTACATATGGTGCCCTCTTATATTTCATCGAGGACTTTACTGTTTGCTATTCCAGTTTGTAGGTTACATGTGTACCGATATTTGTAGGTTATATGTGTACCGATATTTGTAGGTTATATGTGTACCAATGTTTGCAGGTTATATGTGTACCGATATTTGTAGGTTATATGTGTACCGATATTTGTAGATTATATTGTGTACCGATATTTGTAGGTTATATGTGTAGGTTAGATGTGTACCGATATTTGTAGGTTAGATGTGTACCGATATTTGTAGGTTACATGTGTACCGATATTTGTTGGTTAGGTGTGTACCGTTATTTCTTAGGCCGTGCACGAAACTCACTAAACATAAAGGTCAACATTGACGAAGTTACCTGAAAGTTAAAGAAACTATGGTGGCGTATATATGACAACAATAAGCCACTGAATTATCATGAAAGTTTCCGTTATTATCTCAAATAAACACTGAGCTAGTTTGTTTCACGAAATCGTTCGCGTTATTTTGTAGATAAAAAATTGAAAAATTTCACGGTAGATATGTTAACACGAATGTTGTTATGATTCTGCTTTAAGCTGCCACCACTTAATTAATTTATCTTGTTACTTTACTAGTTAATTATGACGAAAGCAGATAATTAAACAGAAAAGTTTCATGTTTCCACTTATCTAAAAAAAAAATTGTAATCGAACGACTGCGAATGTGGCCTATTAATGTCCAAGGGCATCTCACCGAACATCATCGAATTCTCCGGAAAATAGAATACATGTATCTATTTTTAGATAAGCTCACAAGAAGTTTCGCTTTATTTATATTATGTGGTAGTATATGACACAAACAGGTCATTTTGACGCGATAAGATAAAAAAATAAAATTCCTGAAAATATTCCACCATCCACTTATTAGATAATTATGTGAGGTTTTAACTGTAAACTTGTCATGAAGCCTAAGTAATAAGCTGTCAGAAATATAACACCATAAGAAACAAGAAAAGAAACAAAGAAAACTGATATCAAAACCATGCACGGAAAAGGGTACTACTTGTTGCTGTTTGATTGGCTGATGAGTATACATCTTTGTACTTTAATTATCGTACTCAATGAGTGTAGTAGAATCCATAGAAAACAATTTATTATATACATGCCGTTTCCGATTCTTAATTTTTACTATGGTAAGCATATTTAAGCATTTTATTACATTTACTCAGGATACCAGTGCGCACCTCATCTCAACTCACTCAGGAAATGGATACAATTAGACAACCAGTGCGCACCTCATCTCAACTCACTCAGGAAATGGATACAATTAGACAAGCTTCTGTGAAAGTGACAGTGCAACACTGGCATGCTAATGACGTCCATACCAGTGACGCCACGAATGACGTCGCGGATGACACTGACGATCACAAAACGGTTACGTTACGTAAAGGTAACGGAAGTAGCGGCAATGTACTGACAGTGTCCGACGATGATTATAAGTTCATGGACTTATTAGAGGAACCTTTTATACCAAAGTCTTCACGGAGAAAAATTGAAATCGGAAGCGAGAAGATGGTCAGCGACACGGTAAGAAGCACGTACGTTATAAATCTGTAGCACGCTACGGATGAACTTATTACCACATATTCAAACAGGTTGGACCCAGATAAGACGCAGAGTATCTCGGAGACTTATAAGGGTCCAAACTGTGTGACACTCTGAAAATATATTCGAATTAAAAGACAAATCATAACCAATACATGTACATGTATTTAAACGCACAGAAGGCCAAATGTTACTTTTTAAGAGTTTCCTCGGCCTGCTGAGGTGATTATATCATTCCATATTCTTGTTATGGTAAATGTGAATATTCCAAGTACCATTTGCTCAATATGGTCATATGAATATGCCAAGTACCATTTGCTCAATATGGTAAATGTGAATATGCCAAGTACCATTTGCTCAATATGGTAAAAGTGAATATGCCAAGTACCATTTGCTCAATATCCTAAATGTGACCATGACATGTACCATGTGCTCAATATCCTTAATGTGAATATGATATGCACCATTTGCTCAATATCCTTAATGTGAATATGATATGCACCATTTGCTCAATATTCTTATTCAATATTCTTAGTATACTAAAGGTATATATGCCATGTACCATTTGCCCAGCATTCTAAAGGTGATCATATGTGGCTCGGTAGCTTAGTGGTTAGAGCGCTGACACAGCAAGAGTCCCGGTCGAGCAACGATCTTTTCGCCAGTTGTCCTGTTATAAGTTGGCGCCCAGCGAAATGTTGGACCGTGTACATGTCTGATTTATTTAAGTTACGGCGAGTTCCTCAGGGGGAAAGGAGGATAGTGTAACGGAATTGAGTTAAGTCGGGTACAGGTAACACTTGAAAAATCAATAAGTGGCTATGATCTTTTCACCAGTTGTCCTGTTTCAGTATATATATGACATGTACCATTTGCTCAGTATACTAAATGTAAATATGCCATGTACCATTACCTCAATACGCTAAATATGTATAGATGTATGTCATGTATTATTCATTCTGTATAGATGTATGTCATGTATTATTCGTTCTGTATAGATGTATGTCATGTATTATTCATTCTGTATAGATGTATGTCATGCATTATTCGTTCTGTATAGATGAATGTCATGTATTATTCGTTCTGTATAGATGTCATGTATTATTCGTTCTGTATAGATGTATGTCATGTATTATTCGTTCTGTATAGATGTATGTCATTATTCGTTCTGTATGCCAGAAACTGCCGAGTCAGACTTATACAATTCCTTCAGCAAACAGCAGCACCTGGCCAGTCGGCTCTTACAGCAAACAGCAGCACCTGGCCAGTCGGCTCTTACAGCAAACAGCAGCACCTGGCCAGTCGGCTCTTACATGAGCCGTCTGATCTGGGTCTACTGTGTTTACAAAGGCGTCCGAAGGGAAAGGGTTAATATTGTGTACGATGTTAATGTTTCTAAATGTAACAACTTAATTGTAAAGTTTATTTCTATTTTTTGACAGAGTGAAAGCAACTGACTGTCTAAGTGTAAAATGGACTACTATATTTACATAAGCATATTTATTTTATATAATTTATGATATACAATATGCAGGTCTATATAGTGTTGCCATATACATGGTAACTGCACGATATATATACAATATGCAGGTCTATATAGTGTTGCCATATATATGGTAAATGCACGATATATATACAATATGCAGGTCTATATAGTGTTGCCATATACATGGTAAATGCACGATATATATACACTATGCAGGTCTATATAGTGTTGCCATATATATGGTAAATGCACGATATATAAAGTAAACCCTCTCTTATTGACCACTCAAACTAAGAGTGTAATTATGGGTCTATAAGACAGATGATACGTGCAAAAAGATTTCTTAAGACTTTCTGCGGGGAGCTTTCTGCACTACTGTCGTTATACAGAATCAACAAAGACCTCCGCGTTTACTTACTAAGTGGTCGCCTCAGAGAGGTTCTGTTGTACACTGAAGCTACTCCTGAAACTCAACTACTGAGATTAGATGTTGTAATCATCAATTCCATATCATTTTTCTATGTTTGTAGGATTTGCAACTTGCCGCAACATTAGTTAGTGATGCGATGGAAGGGAGGACAGTGGACATTAAAACTGAGTGTAAATATGTGAGGTAAACTAGTTAGTAGCTACCAAACAAACCTCAAGTCGAAAATACTTACTGCTTTAATCTACCGACATCTTAAGATATAAACCGTGTCAGCAGCATTATATCCTTACGAATTTTGAAAATAGTGTAGAATCAGACCAATCACAGTTTTATACACGTGGCGTCACATCTGGTTGCAAATCGTTAGCAAAAGTGGTCACATATTCGCTCCTGGCAATGATAGAACTAAAACGTTTACACTAATGCTACAATTTTCGAAATTTATTGAAAAGAATTTTTCACATTACTATACAGCTGACTTGTTTATGATAACTGACATGATAAGTGGCTGCTGTATATACTGTGTATGATAACTGACAACTGTATATACTGGTGTATGATAACTGCCAGCTGTATATACTGTGTATGACAACTGGCTGCTGTATATGATAACTGACAGCTGTATATACTGTGTATGATAACTGGCAGCTGTATATACTGTGTATGATAACTGACAGCTGTGTATACTGTGTATGTTACAGTAGTACAACGATCAGATGGCGTTGTTTACAAAACAGTACGAAAATTAACGATAAATACAACCGTGGCATGTATATTAGGATAGGAAGCAGTGATGTAGTGGTTATGCTGTTAGACCTGGATTAACCTATACAACATGTCGCAGTCTAATTTATCGTTAATTTTCTATGTTTACATACGTACTGTTTTGTAAACAACGCCATCTGATCGTTGTACTACTGTAACTGGCTGTTGTATATACTGTGTATGTTAACTGGCTGTTGTATATACTGTGTATGATAACTGGCTGCTGTATATGCTATGTATGTTAACTGGCTGTTGTATATACTGTGTATGATAACTGGCTGTTGTATATACTGTGTATGTTAACTGGCTGTTGTATATACTGTGTATGATAACTGGCTGTTGTATATACTGTGTATGACAACTGGCTGTTGTATATACTGTATGACAAATGGCTGCTGTATATACTGTGTATGATAACTAGCTGCTGTATATACAGTGTATGATAACAGACATGTGTATATATAGTGTATGAGAACAAACACGCGTATATACTGACTATGATGAGTTACATACAGGGTAACACGTAAAACTACAATGTATGGTAACTGGCATAAGTTTATGCAGTGCATGATAACTTGTTCATGTACGTGCAGTGTATGGTACGTATATACAGTGTATGTTAACTGGTTCATGTATGCACAGTGTATAGCAGCCGACACATGTATATACAATGTATTGTAACTGGCACATATATGTACAGTGTATAGCAGTTGACACATATATGTACAGGGTATTATAGAATGTTTATATTTTTCAATTTCTCACACAAATATAAAGCTTACCTTGGGAGCTTTCATCCATGTACTATGGATTTCATCAGCCAAATTATCTTTTCACTGTGACTGGGGATTAGGCTTAACACCACCCGAGGACATGAGTGATGTTAAAGCTTTGTCCCAGATGTGCGGTAACCGGAAACGACCCCGTTCCTGTTCTGCACTGGTTTGCTGGTTCTGATATATTTCGCCTCGTTTACCCCCCGCTCGAACCAAGACGGTCCCGGTCAAGAATTTGTACAGAGTCCATAGATACAGCATGTCCAGGACTGTCTTTGTGTATGTGACGTGACACTTCGCTGGTACTGGAGCTTGATCTACGATGCTCCATAAATCGCGCTTTCCGTTTCTCCTATATAGTCTTTTGAGCAGGGCAGGTTGTTATGCCCTTCACACTTGATGTGATAAATTGGTCCACATATTTCATTTTTATGCCCCCGTTGACGATAGTCAGGGGGCATTATGTTTTGCACATGTCCGTCCGTCTGTCTGTCTGTGTGTCACGCTTTTAGGTGCAGTTGGATGTCACAGTTTTTCAAGAGTTATAAGTCAGTAATTTCTACACTTATACACATGAAACTACACATACACATCAATTACCATCTGTACTATCATTTGGCACCCCACCCATGCTGACGGCAAGCCCAAGGTCGAGATCAAATGACTTGAAAATTTTACGTGCAGTTGGTTGTCACATTTACGTGCAGTTTTTTGTCACAGTTTTTTCATTGTCTTATATGTCTCGTATCTCCCTAACCACTGTAGCTGTTGCCATGGAATTGCATATACACATTAAACACCATCCATACTTTTATTGCACACCCAGCCCATGCTGCCCGCAAGCCCAAGGTCAAGGTCAAATGACTTAGGAACTTTACGTGCAGTTGGTTGTCATAGTTTTTTCATAGTCTCATATCTCTCTAACCACTGTAGCTATTTGCATGGAATTGCATATACATATTAAATACCATCCATAGTTTCATTACGCACCCGACCCATGCTGCCTGCAAGCCCAAGGTCAAGGTCAAATGACTTAGGAATTTTACGTGCAGTTGGTTGTCACAGTTTTTCATAGTCTTATATCTCACTAACCGCTATAGCTATTGGTATGGAATTGCATATACACATTCAACACCATCCATACTTTCATTATGCACCCGGCCCATGCTGCCCGCAAGCCCAAGGTCAAGGTCAAATGACTTAGGAATTTTACGTGCAGTTGGTTGTCACAGTTTTTCATAGTCTTATATCTCACTAACCGCTATAGCTATTGGTATGGAATTGCATATACACATTCAACACCATCCATACTTTCATTATGCACCCGGCCCATGCTGCCCGCAAGCCCAAGGTCAAGGTCAAATGACTTAGGAATTTTACGTACAGCTAGGCAAGCACCCACACGGGGGCATCACTGTGTCTTACAGACACAATCTTCTAGTTATTTGCTTGCTCCAGTACCAGCGAAGTGTCACGTCACATACACAAAGGCAGTCCTGGACATGCTGTATCTATGGACTCTGTACAAATTCTTGACCGGGACCGTCTTGGTTCGAGCGGGGGGTAAAAGAGGCGATATATATCAGAACCAGCAAACCAGTGCAGAACAGGAACGGGGTCGTTTCCGGTTACCGCACATCTGGGACAAAGCTTTAACATCACTCATGTCCTCGGGTGGTGTTAAGCCTAATCCCCAGTCACAGTGAAAAGATCAGTTGGCTGATGAAGTCCATAGTACATGGATGAAAGCTCCCAAGGTTAGCTTTATATTTGTGTGAGAAATTGAAAATTATAAACTTTCTATAATGTCTACTACCACACAGTTCAACTCTCATCAGAATGTACAGGGTATGTTAACTGGTTCATGTATGTGCAGTGTATGGCAGCTGACACATGTATATACAGTATATGGTAAATGACACACTGAAATAGATACATGTATTTGTAGCCTGTGTATACTAACTTTAGGCAGCGTTGAACCACCAAAAAGGGGTGCTATTGGTTAAGGCATGTAAGTGTCAGACTAGTAAGTCCAGTAGAGCCAAGTTAATGCAGAAATACACACATCTTTAGCAGCAGATGGCTTCAAATGTACAACAATGTAGAACGAACGTATTGCAGAAAGATCCTGTTGGACACTTTCTGCATAAGTGTCGTCTTGCATGAAGCTATAAACTATACTAAATTCCCAAATTTAGACTTCATTTGAGCGACCGTTGTAGAAAGGGTTTACTGTAAACATTATTAGCGTTGTAAAGTATGTGTGTTATTGGTTGCAGGTCATACAACATATACAAGTCTAGGCCCTGTACCTATCTTCTCTACCTCACCATTATGCTGAATCAAGGCCTTGTTCTGTTCGAGAGACCCACCCTAGAAAACTTGGAATTGCCATTCTGGGTAAGAAAACATTATCTATTTTTTCAAACTTGAAACCACTAAGGCGTTTTGAAATGTTCATTTAATTCAGTCATGTTTGTGTTGATGTTTATGGGTTCGGTCAGCTTAAAACAAATAACAGTTGTGTATAATAGAAATGTAGTCTCACAAAAAGCGCAGTCTAATAAAATGCCGTCTAATAAAAATGTAGAAGTCTGATAAAAATGATGCAGTCTGATACAAGCAGTCTGATACAAATGATGCAGTGTGATACAAATGATACAGTGTGATACAAATGATACAAATGATGCAGTGTGATACAAATGATGCAGTGTGATACAAATGATGCACAAATGATGCAATGTGATACAAATGATACAGTGTGATACAAATGATACAAATGATGCAGTGTGATACAAATGATGCAGTGTAATACAAATGATGCAGTGTGATACAAATGATGCAGTGTGATACAAATGATCCACAAATGATGCAGTGTGATACAAATGATGCAGTGTGATTCAAATGATGCAGTGTGATTCAAATGATGCAGTGTGATACAAATGATGCAGTGTGATACAAATGATGCTGTCTGATACAAATGATGCAGTGTGATACAAATGATGCAGTGTGATACAAATGATGCAGTGTGATACAAATGATGCAGTCTGATACAAATGATGCAGTGTGATACAAATGATGCAGTCTGATACAAATGATGCAGTCTGATACAAATGATGCAGTGTGTGTGATACAAGCAGTCTGATACAAATGATGCAGTCTGATACAAATGATGCAGTGTGATACAAATGATGCAGTCTGATACAAATGATGCAGTCTGATACAAATGATGCAGTGTGTGTGATACAAGCAGTCTGATACAAATGATGCAGTCTGATACAAGTAGGCTGATACAAATGATGCAGTCTGATACAAATGATGCAGTGTGATACAAATGATGCAGTCTGATACAAATGATGCAGTCTGATACAAGCAGTCTGATACAAAATATGCAGTCTGATACAAATGATACAGTGTGATACAAATGATGCAGTCTGATACAAATGATGCAGTCTGATACAAATGATGCAGTCTGATACAAGCAGTCTGATACAAAACATGCAGTCTGATATAAATGATGCAGTGTGATACAAATGATGCAGTGTGATACAAATGATGCAGTCTGATACAAATGATGCAGTGTGATACAAGCAGTGTGATACAAGCAGTCTGATACAAAACATGCAGTCCGATAAACATGCAGGCTGGTAAAAAGTCTTTTGGGAGTCTTTAATACAGATGATAGCTTAATGCCAGATGATAAAAAGGATTTTTCTGCATTAATTTTGCACTGCAGTGAGAAAGTTACTTTCTTTTTTTTTTTTTTAAAAAAGGAACGATTTCTATGTCCACTAAATTTGTGTACTTTTAACTCATTCCCTCCTAGGCCATTTTTAGACCCATCCTCTTTGAATAAATCTATCGAAAAGGAGTACAAGCGAGGTTTTACGCAAACGTAGAATGGCTGCGTAAAACATTTAAGCAGTGTAGGAGATAAAACAAAGAGCAACATTATTATTTAGTAATTTTGATTATGCAAGGACATACAAAGTTCTGATCAAATACGATAATCTGACTTCTGAAATATAAGCAACTGTTCCTCTAAACAGGTATGAGTTTTGTTCCAGCTGCTTTTGCTTTGGTTTTTAGCAAGGTGCAGATGCTGCCCCTTGATATTGTTACGGCAACGTGGAAAATGCTGTGCGATGAAGGGGAAAACCGATTAACATCGACGAAATAGATCGTCTGTGTTCGCACAGAATATGAACTCTACTGACCTTGTTCACAGTGGATGTTTATTCGAAAGTATAGTGTGGCAGTATATGATTATTGTATGAAAAGTTTTTCTGAGATTTGCAGGGAGAACAATTTTGCTGAAGAATCTGCTTTTTTGTTCACGGGTTGAGCTAATGATCACTGCGTGGCATGAGTATGATAGTTCTGAAAGACCTTCACTCTCAGTAGATTCATTCACAAAATTGAGTCTTAAAATAGCCCATATGCTCTATTCCTGGCGATTCGTGTTCCTTATAGTTTAAATTATATTATGTGTATGACAGTTGTGCAGTCTAAGTCTTTTTTTTAGTTGTATAGTAATATTTTAAAACATTTATTCATCTTGAAATAATAAAATTTCAGAAACAAATCACCAAACGGGTAAATTTTACTTGCTAAATCTATCGAGTCGGCTGCGACGATTTTGACCTAATTCCTATTGGGTCAGTATTAATATAGCATTCCGGGCAAGAAAATTCATGTTGCGGGATTTTTTACGGGACTAAATTCGTTCCGATAAAAATTCATAATAATGATTATTTTGAAATTTATGATTATACTGCGCAATGGAAGAAAATTGCTGACGTAATGGTGTTTTCCATATTAACGCACCATTTTCATAGAGACTATTGACAAAAACTAGTTCACGGGTTGAGAAAACTACGTGATAACTCAATGCACAAATCGATAGGGTACTACAAATCCATAGGAATTGGCCATACGATTATTTGAGATGCAAACTCCATTAAATTCCCTGGAAGACGTGAGATAAAAAAAAGGACCCTTTGGTGTTTTAGATAGAGTGTCTATCCATTTGAAAGAAACTGATCTTAAAAAGTGTCAAACATAAGTTTTCGTGTTAAATTGACGAAAACGAAAGTAGGTTTAAATTTTAAACAGGTATCATGTAAATGTGCATATCAAATAGTACATGCACTATAAATATTTAAAACGAAGACGATGACTATCAAGCACCACTGCCTAGTATTTCAATTTTCTGTAAATATGTTGATGGAATAACAGAAATATCACCAATAGAATTATACAAATACGAGAAAAAAAGATTTTTTTTTTTTTTTGGGGGGGGGGGGGTGTAATAGGTGAATTTCGAACCCACGCCAGGCCATACAAAGGGTAAACTTGATCACTAATTCCCAACGACTTAACTAGTCCACTCGAACACTGCTATCAATATAAATAGCGCTGATTTTACTAGTGAAAATCCCTGCCATGTAAGCCAGGCGTGTGCACTTAGCATAATTAGCAAAGAATTAATTACTCAAAGTGCAAACACCAAGCTTACAAGCTAATACACATTCTTCTTCTTCTTCCATACGAGTGCAGAACCACTAAAGTAGTATCGTACTTTGCGCAGCGTTAAAAGGATGAGCATCCTATTTACAGGTTCCAGATAAAACATTTAAAAACATCGTCTGTACTCAGTAGGAGGAAGACCTAGATAACAGCTGAGTCTTAAAGCCGTGCAGGCTGCCTGCATCAACCATAGGTCCGGGCAGTTGGTTCCAAAACCTAAAGCTGTGAACAAACAGTTTTTCCTTGAGTAAAAACGATTTTATATTGAGCAATTGTTGCATTTGCACAGAAAAAAGAAATCATTTATTAGTTCACTAGCTAATTTCATACGAGTACAAATTGATAAATTTTCAAACAGCTAGTTTAGTAAAAGTGGAGGCCTAATTTGGACAGAAACTAAACTAAATTCGGTGGTTATGTAATTGTGTCATATATTACTAATATGTGCATATCGGATAATAATTCCAAGTGTTTGAATTGGAATATGTGTGATACGCATGCAGGTATGTTTTATTTTGAAGTTATCTTACAAAGATATTTAACTCTGAATATATTATGAAGTCATCGACGGGGGTTTCCCTTAGTCATATGCCAGAATCAGATCATGTACTTGACATTTGCACGCGTACATGATTGATAGTAATTTTATACCTATATAGTTGGGCAATACATGTATAGAAATGAATAATCTTGCATTTATTCAATCAAATTAAGATAATAAGCACATTAAATTATTGCTTGTTCATTTATTTTTGGTAATAAATGTACTTGTTTGTTCTCGACGCTTAATGACAGGCAACCAATTTTCTCGACGCTGTCGAAATTTTGGAAAAGTAGGGCAATAAATGCATGGAAATGATTAATTTTACATTTATTCAACCAAAATAAGACACATAAACACATTGAATTAATTTATTTTTCATTTATTTTGACAATAAGATACATTTTTCTTCTTCTGGACGCTTCTCGTCACTTCTCGATGCTATTTAGGGAGACCGAAATTTAGAGACTGTGATGTCACGAGAAATTTTGCAACGTATCACGTGATCTCGGACTGTGTTTTCAAATATGGCTGATCAATAAACCAGGTAAGAATCGTTTAAATTTTAATTACCGTTTCACTCTACTTTTAATTATTTCACTTGGACAGTAGAACTGTAAATCGCGCATAATTCGACAAAAGGTACGACTTTTTTTTTTCGAGACACCAGAGGGGTACACACTACACAGTAATGACTAATGTAACTCAGTCGATATGTTTCAAGTCCACAAGGCAAATGTTGAAACAAGAGATGTTTGTAAAACATGTATACCCCCCCAGACCCCCTGACCTTTGATCTAGTGACCTCAACTATAGAGGTCATCTAGCGGTCATGACTAATCACCACAGCAACTTTGAAGATCCTAAGCCAAACCACTGATCATTTATTGATCTGAAAACATTTCACATATTAAGGTCATGGTGACCTTGACCTTTGACCTAGTGACCTTAACAACTATAGGGGTCATCCAGTGGTCATGACCAAATACCAACTAAGCAAATTTGAAGATCCTTAGCCAAACCCTTGAGCAGTTATTGACCAGAAACCATTTTACAAGTTAAGGTCATGGTGACCTTGACCTTTGACCTAGTGACCTCAAATACAATAGGGGTCATCCAGTTGTCATGACCAAGTACCCCAGCAATATTGAACATTCTAAGCCAAACCCTTGAGCAGTTATTGATCGCAAACCATTTCACCAGTTAAGAGCATGGTGACCTTGACCTTTGACCTAGTGACCTAAAAAACAATAGGGGTCATCTAGTGGTCATTACCAACCACCACAGCAAATTTGAAGATCCTAGGCCAAACCCTTGAGCAGTTATTGATCGCAAACCATTTCACCCTTTAAGGTCACGGTGACCTTGACCTTTGGCCTAGTGACCTAAAAAACAATAGGACTCGTCTAGTTGTCATGACCAACCACCTAAGCAAATTTGAAGGTCCTAAGCCAAACCCTTGAGCATTTATTGATCAGAAACCATTTTACCAGTTAAGGTCATGGTGACCTTGACCTTTGACCTAGTGACCTCAAAATCAATAGGGGTCATCCAGTGGTCATGACCAACTACCACAGCAAGTTTGAAGATTCTAAGCTAAATCCTTGAGCAGTTATTGATCGGAAACCATTTAACCATTTAAGGTCATGGTGACCTTGACCTTTGACCTAGTGACTTCAAAATCAATAGGGGTCATCTAGTGGTCATGACCAACCACCACAGCAAGTTTGAAGATCCTAAGCCAAACCCTTGAGCAGTTATTGATCGGAAACTATTTCACCATTTAAGGTCATGGTGACCTTGACCTTTGACCTAGTGACCTCAAAAACAATAGGGGTCATCTACTTGTCATGACCAACCACCACAGCAAGTTTGAAGATTCTAGGTCAAGTCGTTTATTAGTTATCATTCGGAAACCATCGATCTACCGACCGACCGACCGACCGACCGACCGACAGACCGACCGACCGACCGACCGACATGTGCAAAGCAATATACCCCCATTTTTTCAAAAGGGGGGTATAATAATGACTTTTAACAAGCTAAGATAAGAATAGTATGCTTATAAATAGATTACAGATAAACAATAATATAAAATTAAGAATAAATACTTAATTTATTTTTTATACTTTTATCCCTTTCCCTCATATACAATGTATAAACGTGTTTTCTCGCATCTGCAATCAGAGTAGACCCATATCAGCCAGCTCCAATCAGAGTAGACCCATATCAGCCAGCTCCTAGAAGCCGTTTGATCAGGATCTGCTTTGTCATGTGTTCATATGCCATTATAAAGAATTAATATTCATGATGACATTATTTCTTACATGAATATATACAACAGGGAAAGGATTAAAACTGGGTCTACATCAGACTGTACAAAAGCTTCATCAGAACATATAATAATTACACGTTTTTCTTTTTTGTGTCACCT
Organism: Azorinus chamasolen; assembly: GCA_963576725.1. Taxonomy (NCBI): domain Eukaryota; kingdom Metazoa; phylum Mollusca; class Bivalvia; order Cardiida; family Solecurtidae; genus Azorinus; species Azorinus chamasolen. The sequence continues at coordinate 78,460,993 of OY755235.1, read as the reverse complement.
GCCGAGAGGCAGTGTGTCACTTATGGATCACTTTTCTGTCGTCTGTCTGTTTGTCCGTCTGTCCGTAACACTTTCTTTTTTGGGCTGTCATTTCTTAACTAATCATTATAGAGCTTTCAAATTTCACACATGGAACAAGCATGATAAGAGGAAGTGTCATGTCCAATGGCCACAACTCTAGCATCAATATTTGTTTAGTTATCTCCCTTTTTCATATTAACAATAAGTTTTTGTGTCAGCTGCGAGCAGGTGACACGTGTGTTCCTCCGAACACTCTTGTTTTGTGTGTGTGCAAAATATGCAACAGTGTTGTGTCTCTGTCAAATAATATGAAATTGCAGTTGTCTGTAAACATAGTGTAGTTGTCTATTTTATACACATGTAATTGCAATAATGCATCAACAAACCTAAACTATGTAATTTGGTGACAAAACAATGCAGATATGGTGCAGATAGGGTTGTTACTGTAGACATAGTGTGTAGTCAGCAGATAATAACTTCCTTTTCATCAATAATTTTTATGCAATGTGTACTGGTATTTGAAAAGGCAACTGAGAAGAATGTTCAAAGAATGATAAAAAAAAGTCATTTTGTACGGTTACTTTCCAATCAACCAGGTTTGAGCAATTAACAGTTTTGATCCAAATATGTTGTTTGGTTACTTATGCTGTATCTGTATCCAAACTGTTGTCCTGGAAAGTTTGCCAATAGTGTTAATCCTGTCCTTCCTATAAGTGCTTTTTTCACACATTTTCCAACAGAGTAGACCAGTCAGATATGGCTCCTATAGGAGTCATCTGGTCATGGTCTGCTGTTTGCTTATGAAATTATAATAGATTTGACTATAGTTTCTACAAATACCCGAAAAACTAATTTGCATATGCCATTATAAAATATCAGCTAATAACTATTTATGATATCATTAGTTTTACATGGATATTGAAAAGAGGAAGGGTTAAAGTCAGTAGCTGATTTTAGGGACATAATCACTGCATGTCCTTTTTCTATTTCAGCAAATGGCTAGACTTTGCCCTGACCCAGAACTTGCGGCATTGGTCCAGGCATATCACAGACATGCATGGGAGCAGAATACTATAACAGAGCCATGAGGCATTCCGGCTATGCAATGTGGAAGCAGACAACAAGGAATAATTTCAGGCTACTGCGTTTAGAGGATAAGGGACACCTTCCTGGACAGCATTGACCAGTATACAGGATTTGTCCCCAACAGATACATTTATCATTCTTTTGCTAATTGACTCAACATAAATCTGTAACATCATGGATTCCGAATGGAGACACTGAATATCCCAGACTCTCATCTCAATCAAAACTGTGTGTCACTTATATGGAAAAGAAATTACAATATACAGCATGGATAGTGTTTACTTTAGCCATTTACAGTATTCATATAAAAATTAATGACATAATGAATATTTTAATCATGTAATTAGATCTATATCATATCAATAGCAAACAGAACAGATCATGATCAGTCAGATGTCTTCTATAGGAGCCATCTGATCTCGGTCAACTCCATTTGCATAATGTGTGAAAATGCATTGATATGAAGGAAAGGGGTAAACAGAGTAGACTCAGATCAGACAGATCCTGTAGAAGCTTTTTGTTCAGGGTCTTTTTTATTTGCTTATGGAATAATATATTGCCAATTCCTTCTTATAAACACATTTTCACTCACTTACAGAGTAGACCTAGATCAGATGGCTCCTTAAGGAGCCATCTGATCTGAGTCTGCTCTGTTTGCTAATGGAATTTAATAGATCTGTTTCTTTAGTTTCTATGCTAAAATGACAACATGAATATTTATTAGCACAATTTTAACCATATAAACTTTTCAAGGGAATTGTTTGCCTTGACAAAAACTGTAGAATCAGATGTATATCATGTCAAAAGCAAACAGAGCAGACACTGATCAGACGTCTCCTATAGGAACCGTCTGATCTGGGTCTATTCTGCGTAATTCATGAAAAGACGTTTATATGAGGAAAGTGTTTAATATAGTAGACCCAGATCATACAGTTCCTGTAGAAACTTTCTGGTCAGGACCTATATTATTTGCTTATGGAATAAGCTTTAATTGATTCTGTAGTACCTGCAAAAAATGTTCCTGTGCTCACAGACCATTATATAAATAAATCCTTTACTCTATAAAGAAGCATGTCTACGCCTTTGTAGACTGAGATCAGATGGCTCCTGTAGCAGCCACATGATCAGGATATGCTCTGCTTGCATATGAAATAACAAAAGTTTAAATCTACTGTTTCTACCAAGGCCAAAATTCATGTGTAAATATGCCAACGTAAAAATCAGTTATTTATGGTGTCGCTGCTTTGTACATGATTGTTCATGCAGTGAAGGTTTTATCAAATTGTTATTCATAATGTCATAATGTCATAAATCAATATTCATGAATCAACACATTTTCTCATAGGGACAACTTTTGACACATTTGCAACTAAGTAGAAGCCATCCTCTCAGGGTTTGCTGTTACTATTCCATGTTAACCCATTCCCTCATAGGCTATTTTTTAACCCAACCAGTTGGATACCATAAATCTACTGACAAGGAGCAAGAACAATTTTAGAATTGTGTAGTTTTGAAACCATTGTGATAAATAGAGCAAATGCATTAAGAGGTGGCACTATGAGGGAATAAGTTACATGTACTGTGTATGGGTAAACTTTAGTCCTGGAATATAAATACAGTAAAATTTCTAACTAATATTCATGTGGGAATGGTTCGTGTTTCCATACATGTAGTATACTGAATAACACACGAGTCAACAGGAACTTAGCCTTTCTGAATCTGTCTGCCATGTACTCTTTCAGCACTATGTGCCTGTTTTTATGTACTCATTACTTTTTCAAACAGTGTAAAACCAGATCAGAAGGCTCCTATAGGAACCCTCTAATCAGAGTCTGCAGTGTTTGCTATTTAAAACAGTATCTGTAAAACCTCCAAATTCCATTACAGTTGTACACTGGTTCATGTTTTGGTGACAAAAAAGACCTACAAGACAACATAAAACCCCACAATAGCTACTTAGAGTTGAAAGGGTCAAAACGCAAACAGTGCTGGTCACTATACACATGTTCAAATGCTGCTAAGGGCTTTATGCATGAATACTTTTATCATGGTGTTTCCCAATTCATTGCTGAACTTTTCCAATAAATGTTTTACACAAAATGCAACTTGTAGTTATTTTATTCCTCTACTCAGAGTTCAGGATAAGCATGCCTTACCAAGTTATTCTTCAAATAACTCTAACTTATTCAACAATCTCTATGGTGTAACCAATTGAACAAACCTTTATATACACATTATCGCATCGTAACGGATTTGGTGCAAAACTATTGTTACATCTTCACTTTAGTGGCGAAGTTATATCACTTTTGCACCAAACCCGTAGATGAACGTTGAAAGTCCCCATGATTTACTGCGAGATTAACTTTTATTTAAATGTGTGTTAGAAAATTCCAAGTTGTATTTAATTTAATTTCATTTATTTACTGCATTGTAATATCTAGCGGTTGCACATATTTTTATGGAAATTCAAAATGACCGTGATTTACTTCGAGACTACACTCCAGATTTATCACTGTCAGTTCACATAGCCTCACTTATGCCCAAGGACTGTTTCATGCATGGTGTGTTGTTAACATCATGAATGTCATTTTCAGGCCATTTGCTGTCCAGCAGTATGTACTCAACAAATATCTTCTGCACTCTTTCAGTGCCAGAATTGTAGTCTGCTAGACATATTTTCGTCTGCTTCAAGTTTGTAGAAACAGTTTGGCTCCTGATGAGGTGCCAAGTTACTCCGTGTCTCATCTGGATCCAGACTGTTTGCAAATGTTGTTTGAAAAACCAAAGCAAAAGCAGCTGGAACAAAACTCATACCTGTTTAGAGGAACAGTTGCTTATATGTCAGAAGTCAGATCATCGTTGTATGTCCTTGCATTACTTAATAATAATGTTGCTCTCTGTTCTATCTTTTACCCTGTTAATAAATGGTTTACGCAGCCATTTTACGCTTGCGTAAAACCTCGCTTGTGTTACATGAAACAGTTCTTGGGCATAAGTGAGGCTATGTGAACATAGTGATAAATCTGGAGTGTAGTCTTGCAGTAAATCATGATCATTTTGAACTATAAAAAGGGGACTTTTAGAATTGTGTAGTATTGAAACCATTGTGATCAATAGGGCATTTGTTCAATAGGAGCAAAAAAACACTCTATTTATCAAAATGGTTTCAAAATGTGACTTTTACAGGGGCGCCAAAATGCGTCACTAGGGTGTAATGCGTTAATTAAAGCAGGTTTTACAATAAGGCATTTTAAACACGTATATTTACCCTGTGCATTATCCAAATATAATCTAGGTACGTTTTGGATTTGCAAGAAGCGAAGGCACAGACTAATTGTCTTGCCTTGTTGTAGACCCTACATCTAAGTAGGGTATACACTGTTTGTCAACAATCAACATCTACACATATATTATCCATCTTGATAGGCGCTACATACTCTGATAGCATGACACGCGTCTGGCATATAGTGTGTATTCCACACTCTTTTCAAATCACAATATGTGTCTTTATTGTTTTCCCTTTATAGGTGACCATGCTTATTGAGACAGCATGTCTCGGGTACTTTGTGGTACGAACTCTGCATCAGAAGCACTGGAGACGCAACACAATCTTTTTCCGTGATCTAAAAAATATTTTCCTTATGTTTCTATTAACGGTAAGTAATCCGCAGTCCGCTTCAGCAAACAGATAAATACTCTGATAGCTACATTGACTAAATACTACAGTAACACATAAGCACCGTGATAGCCCCGTTGATTAAATACTACAGCGTGTAAATAAATAGTGTGATTCCCCGTTGATTAAATGCTACAGCAAAAAGATAAACACCATGACATCCCCGTTGATTAAATTCTAAATCAAACAGATACAAGCGAGGTTTTACGCAAACGTAAAATGGCTGCCTAACATGTATCAGGTGGCAAGATCAGCAGTGTAAACCAAGACCTTATATAGTGTACTTGCAGAAAAGAACAATGGCGGAAAAAATTGTAAATAAATTGAAATCAGAGAAAGAACATACATGTGTAACACTTTTATTAGCCTGTCGCGTTTGAGAGGTTTTGTTGTGTTTGCATTTTTATTATGCAAAGTTACTTTGAAATAAAAAGTTTGTATTCAACTAGTTACCAAATTCAGCTGACGGTTAATCAGTTATTCACTTGTTAACTTGTTGACGTCATTTCATCAGCAAATCCATTTATGTAAATGTTGAGTAGGTTCTACACACGGGACGATGTGTGGATTTAATATGTCTGGGTGCTAATATAAAATGGAGTTAAAACAAAAGCACGTTAATGTCAAAATAAGAAATAAAAAGAAAAAATGACATACGAAGAAAAATAAATGTTGAACCCGTGTACTCGTGTTTCCTAGGCAAACGTGTTACCCCTACGCCACGGTGCTTTATACTATAACTGTGTATCAATGTCACTATCATTTGGGAACACCCCCCCCCCAAACGACGGGCAAAATTGAAAGTGCGCAAATGTTCGTTTCAGTAATAAAAAAGGTACCTAGTCTACTTTCAGTCCGAAGGACCGCTCAGTCGACTGTACATTTACTCCCCTGGTCATTGAGTCATTCGCCTACAATATTGAGCACTGCTAACATATGGCGCAATCATGCAGCCGCAGTACCGGCTAGTGACCCTTACAGGTACCCATTTTAACCCCTGTGTGGAGAGGAGGTGCAGGTGGGAGACACAGAAAAGCGTCTGTGAAATTTCCAGGAGGGACCGGGATTTGAACCCCGGACCTCCGGATTGGTAGTTAAACGCGTTGCCACTAGACCACCGCACACCACACGTTTAAAGATGTATTATGCGCATTTTTCATATTAATCAATCAACATCAGAAGCTGTACACGTATACATGCAATGAAAATAATGCTTACAACCCATTTTCCGACTGTATATATTGGTTCAGCTAAATATTATTGGCTATCCGAATACTGCTAATGTCTTTAAAAGGAGCCTCCTTTTTAGAAACGGGCATTTGTACGGAAATCAGCGGACATCTTCGGCCAAGTTCTGAATGACTCCGATTCTATTTCGGAACAACGCTTTGAATATTAATTAGGTTATCACGTGTACAATGGCTGACACTGGTTGTTGGCCTACATAAACATCGAATGATTATTTCCGGTATGTAAATTTGAATATTACGACAGATTCCGGCCAATGTCGAACACTACATTCCGTTGATTTCCGTAGCAATCAATTTTTCTAAAAAAAATTCGACACAAACAACCATTTACTAACCGTGCTGTTTAGTGTTAAATAAGTGTTAAGGTACATATATTCCGATTCTGAAGTCAGTTTGAAACGCAAAATTTGCGGAAATTTTCGCATAGTACATCTATACTTACTGAAATCAAGAAAAACGCAATAAAAACAATCTTTCATGAAATATAATTACAATTATACAGTACAGTATTTGCTTTTAATTCATATAAACATTGTGCATTCCTTTTTATGGCGTTCGCAACGCCATATACTAGTCGGTCTCTTTACGGCAAAGAGTTCACTTGTCTAGTGAACATGCGCAAGACAAAATAGTTTTCTTCAAGTCTGCACTAGATCTAGTTTGGTTGTAAAATGTTCATGTATTTGTTTACTCTTCATGTATTTAATAATAATTCGCTGTGTGAGATAATTACTACTAATCTACACAAAGATAAACTTTTTAAAAGTCTTGAATTTTAATAAACTCCAAGTACGTCGATGCTCCAGAGTGGGCCCTGTACTTTAATCGGAAGAAGAAGAAGAAGAAGCGAACGAATATTTTGCCGTTGTTTTCGCAACACCTTGGCATTATAAAGCAGAAGGAATATAGCCGAGGTTTCCTATTGCATTTACACATTCGTAACTGATTAGCATATAGACCTACATCTTCAGCCAATCAAACTGCCTTTTGCATCGCATTCGGTCATTTCCGTTTGACCCGTACTCAAAATTAGAAATAGGAAGTTTCATAAAGGACAAGGTCAAAGAAATCCCATATACACATTTATCACGCACCGAACAGCCTGTTTTGACTATGGCACCCAACCTCAACACAAGTCTAAGTCTTACAAGAAGTAAAACCGTAAAAACACGGGGTTCTATCGGCTTATCAAAGTAAGTATTATCCATAGGTTTTCAACACATATTCAATCAAATTATATTCCAGTGTCAATAACAACTGTCTCTTCTATGTATCGTGTAACAGCCGAGTCTGCTCAAGACGTTTGTGTCGTGTAAAAGCGAAAGTAGGTAGCAATTTGTTGAAATGTCTTTCCTAGCTTACAACTCTACTTCTGACTGTAGTTCTGAATTTGAGTTTCATCAGGTTCCAAACAACTACCGTAATTGTATGTACATGTATGGATCTACTTAGTAATTAAAAATAAAAACAGTCTACCTTCAACTTTGTAAGCAAACTACATTTATTCAAAATAAACGAGTGCTGAACATGGAAAAATAAATGTTATGTGTAAGAATAAGTTGAACAAAAAATGTAGGATTATAGGTAGCCTTTGTATCATTTTGATGTTGTGCTTCAGTTTTTGCATCAGCTTAGGACATGAAAGCATTAATTGACCCTTTACTTCATGAATATTCATATAAGAAATAATGACATCATGAATATAATTAAGATATTATTTTGCCATAGTAGAAACTAGAAGCATGTCAATATATAAACAGCAGATCATGAGATGGCTCCTTTTGTTTCAGTCTGTCATATTTTTATGCCCCCAATCAAGAATCAAGGGGGTGGGGCTGACTTTGTTGGTTTGTTGGCTTGGCTCAAACTTTAATGTTGGCAATAACGTTGTAGCCATTGCACATACATACTTCAAACCTGGCATGTCTATGCAACTTACAGAGGCGAACATTTTTATTTATTTATTTTTTATTTTTATTTTTATTTTATTTTTTTGGGGGGGGGGGGGGGCTTATTAAATTCAAGGTTATATTACAGTTAAATGTCACATTACGGGTCAAATTTATATTTGTCACAATCAGGGGCATAGTGTTTCACAAAAATGTTATCAATTCCAAGACGTTATTGTTATTAACGTGTACATCAATTCCCCCCCCCACACACACACACATAACATCCATATATATCAAACCTGAACGCCATTATGGCCATTCAGTCCTTTGATTATTAATGACATTTGTTTTTGTAATTATCTCCTTTCTATCAATGGAAAACCCGCTTTCGAAGAACATGTTCATAAACATGTGCATATGAAATCAAAATGCAAAAGCACCATGCGGAGTTTAAACAGTAATAAATGGGTACGTTATAAATATTGAAAAAACAACAACATAAGTTTCGCGAATTTTAAAATAGACGAGATAACAAAAACAATATGTAGCAGTCGGCAGTTATAGAAACACATGACCGCATGCAGTTAATCATGCAACATTTTCAAACATTTCCTATCGGCAGTCCAATCAAAGCGTTGCAGACGCTGCAGTATTCTTTGCATGAGAACACTGTTTTCTGATATCAAATTTCTGATATTTGGCATAAAATAGCGGGTCTAGAAGGGAAAGGATTAGATCTAACACTCGGACGTTTCCCGCTATGCTTATCAAACTGACCACTCTGGGTTGCTTTCGACGTTATAGGTGTGATTACCTAATCGCTTACATAAGGTCATCCCACTTCTTTATTCATTGAGTATTCTCTGGGAGAATAATATCATTCATATTATGGTCACGTGACTTCGCCACGAGCCTGATATTTGTATACTCGTGCGCACTCCTTACACATGGCTATAGTTTGTGGACTTTCCTACACATACTAAACCAAAGCTAACGCTACGAAGTCTTTTCATGTCAGAAATAGTATACCTTGATTGTTTCCGGATGTCATGTTAATAAACGCCTTTTGAATATACCGAATGCACGTCAATAACTTGTACTAGACTGCCATGCGGAATGGCGGTTGTCAGGTCGGCGAAAGTAGTATATGTGGCCGACGCGAGAATACGACCAGTAATTTGTTTTCATTTGCTTACGCAAAGAATAAAAAAAAATCACTGTGACAGCCCCGTTAATCACATGCTACAGCCAACATATCAACACTGTCATAACCCCGGCCCGTTGATTAAATACTAAAGGAAATAATCAAACACTGTGATAGCCCCGTTGATTAAACTTTATAATAAGGAAATAAGCACTGTGATAGCCCCATTGATTAACATAAATGATACAGTAAACAAATAAACACTGTCATAGCCCCGTTGCTTAATTGCTATAGCAAACAAATTATCACCGAGATAGTCCTGTTGATTAACTGCTACATCAAACAGATAAGCACTGTGCTTTCGCACCCCAATTTTTGATGACATTCAAAATGATCATGATTTACTGCGAGTCTACACTCCAGATTTATACGCCAGAAAAATGAAGCTGCAATATTTTTCACTGTGCTCACTTAGCCTCACTAATGCCCAAAAACATTTTGATGTTTGAAGTGTTGTTAACATTATGCAGGTCATTTGCAGATCATTTGCTGTCCAGCATAATGTACTCCAAATACATTCTGCACTCTGAGCAATTAATGTCTGCAAATATTGTCGTCTGTGCAAAAAGAATTCTTCCATATCTTTTCAAAAACAAATGTCAGAGTGAAAAAGGTGCACATATATACCGCCTTAGAAAGATAACTAGGATAGCCATTTAGCTTTCGCGAACCAAATAGTTATCTTTTCGTGAAATGAATTCTGTCAATGCCCTGTACTGCCATTAAATATCAAGTTATTCCGTTGAATTGTTTTTGTTAAAGTTTTAAATATCCAGGTATGAAAACTAAACTTCTCCACATGATTCATTTATATATGAATAACTGGTTGCGCGAAAACAGTCTTGTTGAAAGTCAAAGTTCGTGATATTTTAGGTAATTTGTGGTGACTGAAAAACAGGCAAATGTCAGTGTTAAGATAACCATATGATTTTCATAAACATGTTTCAGCTTTCACTTGCCAGATATTCACGTGGCTTATCCATCATTATTAACGCGATACTTTCTGCGAAACCTAAGCGGTTGCATGGTGGCAGAAAATACCACGATAGATAAGTTTTGTCGACCATTCTTTCAGGCTACTGTCGTAGATATGCTAGTGTTTGCCATCTTTGAGATCGTGGGCATTCCTTCGGGCGTGCGCAATATAAGGTACAGCCGGGTTCTTCGACCGTTGTTCATCGTCAACTTCTCGGATGGAAGACAGGTTAAGTAAAACACACATTCCCTCCTCCCTTTTAGATTTTTTCTGGAGGAAAGAATTGTTATTATCGTTTACATATATCGGCTAGTGTGGACAATATGTTTTGTAAGAACTGTCTTATCCCTTTATTCCAAGAATGTTCATGGTTTACGTGGTATTGAAAATGATGGTTGAAACCCCTACTTTTGAAACAGATATAAAATGCGCCTAAAATGGCCTGGAAAATTGGATATGTATTCAATTGTTCCAAGATGTCTTGTGTGTCTTTTTGTCTTATCATTATAACATTCCTTTAAGGCACACATACATGAGTATTCATTACAAATTGTTTTTATGAAGCGCGTTTACTATAATAATATGACTTGAGCTTTAGCGAGTGTAATATTCATTATAGTAAACGAGTTTCATGATAACAATTTGCAATGAACACGAATGTAAGATTCTATTTTAGCTCACCTGGCACGAAGTGTCAATGTCAGCTATTGTGATCGCCCTCTGTCCACCGTCCGTCGTCGTACGTCGTCAGTCGTACGTCGTCAGTCGTGCGTCGTCATTGTTTTCTTAAAATGACATCTCCTTAACTACTTGCTGGATGTTTGCCAAACTTGGCAGAAATGTTCCTTGGGTCAACCTCTTTCAAAGTTGTTCAAAGAATTTGATTCCATGCAGAACTCTGGTTGCTACGGCAACCAATGTCCAAAAAAAAGTAAAAACTTTAAAAATCTTCTTGTCAAAAACTGTAAGGCCTAGGGCTACCACATTGGTATGTAGAATCATCTACAAAGATTGTTCAAATTTTGCCCATGCGGTTAAAAATGGCCCAACCCCAGGGATCACAAGTTTTACATAGGTTAAAAATAGTAAAAACTTTAAAGATCTTCTTGTCTGAAACCAAAAAGCTTAGAGCTGTGATATTTGGTACGTAGCATCATCTGGGGTACCTTTACCAAGATTGTTCAAATTATGCCCCTGGGGTCAAACACGGCCACACCCTGGGGTCACATATTTTACATAGGATTATATAGTAAACACTTTAAAAAATCTTCTTGCCTCAAACCTGAAAGGCTTAGAGCTGTGATATTTGGTATGAAGCATCGTCTGGTGAACCTTTACTAAGATTGTTCAAATTATGTCCCGGTGGTCAAAATTGTCCTCACCCTTGGGGTCACAAATTTTACTGAAATCTTTAAAACTCTTCTTGTCAAAACCTGTAAGGCCTATGGCTACCAAATGTGGTATGCAGAATCATCTAGTGGACCTCTACATAGATTGTTCAAATTTTGCCCCTGGGGTCAAATTTGGCCCAACCCCGGGGATCTCAAGTTTTGCATAGTTTATTTCCATATTAGAGGAAATTGGGTCGGGTCACAAGTTCTTACAACATTAGATTTGACCCTCCCCATACAAAGCATTCATATATACATGTAATGGCAAACAAAATATGAAACTTAATACAATGTTTATGAAAGATATAGAGTGAGAGAGATAGTGGATGAGAGAGAGAGAGAGAGAGAGAGAGAGAGAAGGAGCCATGTGGCGACAGATATCCTAACTATAGTAGTACGATCAGAGGACACTTAGACATCTTAGCATAAGAATATGCTAAGAACATACCGTTATAAGTAAGACATCTTAGCATAATCTTAGAAAAAGTATAATATTAAACTAAAAGTTAGTACATCGATAGTTGCACAATACGTGAGGCTAAAACCTCCGTGATTGCTTTATATAACAATGCACGGCAGCAAATATGATTTTATTGTCTTCATCATTTAGATTTTGTTTGCCAAACAGAAGCATTTCGGTATTTAGAGGATGGTACATTTGTGTTGTACGAAATAGGTTAAGTCTCTGATTTTGAAAAAGACTACATTGAAAAAAGTAATGTTCGGCATTTTCAATTTCATGATATATATAGCTAATGGGGGTACGGGACCACTCACTCCGCTCGCGGTCCCGAACACGCTTCGCTCCCCATTAGCTATATATATATAATTTTTACTGTTTTTAAAAAATAGCAAAAATAGTAAACCCCCATATATACCCACAGCCCCCTTTTTTTCATTAATTGAAAAATGAAAAAAAGAGGCAAAAAGAGGTACAATGAAACTCTTTCAGGGTGTGAAAAAATGAAAAAAAAGAGGCAAAAAGAGGTACAGTCAAAGTCTTTCAAGGTGTGAAAAAAATAAAATATTTTTACCCCTATCAGGATTTTTTAAAACCTACTAAAAACCCCCACTTTACTTAAGCATTACTAAAGCTTTACTTAAGCATTACTTAATCATTACTTAAGCAAACACAATATGTCACTACTTCAGGACACAACAAAAAACAATTTTTCCTCCGCCACCACGAGAATTTTTTTTTTTAAAAAAAAACCTTTAAAAATGAAGCAACCAACGGCACCGATATATCCTGAATTACCAGTAGAGGATGGACAAAATTATAGATTACAAAAAATATCAGAGATTGAAAGAATATTAATTAATGAAAGAGATACAAGAAAATCATTACGAAAAAAATATAAACGAGGAATAAATATTACTGAAGGGGTTGATACCACATTAATATCAACTAGTATTATTTTAGCAGGAATTGGAGTAGCAGTTCCTATTCTGTTACCATTACAAATAGTGGCTGTAGCATGTGGAGGAGTAGGCGTATGTGTTAAAATAATAAGACGTAAATTAATGTCAAAAGCAGAAAAACATTGTAATGTTCTAATAGCAGCAGAAAGTAAACTAAATAGTATTAAGGATATAATATCTAAAGCCCTACAAGATGGAGAAATAAGCCCTGAAGAGTTTAAATTAGTTTTAAATGAAATGGAAAAATATTCTAAACTTAAAGAAGAAATCAGATCAATAAAAAAATCAGACCTTGGGAAATCAGATTCAGGAATAACTGAGGATGAAAAAAAAAAATTGATCGAGAAGGTAAAAGAAGATATGTTAAACAGTTTAAAAACAGTATAATTTATACAATTAATAATAATAATTATGTTACTAATAATTATAGATATGAAAATCCACCACCAATTTATTCCGAATAAAAATGGCTGAAGGTGGATTTGATTATAATGAACCAGATTATCATGAAGACTTTGAAGATGATGTTTATAATGATGATAATGATATGTTTGCAGATGATGAATTTAACAGAACCATACAAAACCAATCCGCTCATATCGAAGATATTAATGATGTAGATACAAGAACACAATTAATAGTGGAACAGAAACAATCAATAGTTAAAAGATATTACGAGATGATAAAAGAACAATATAATCTAGACCCGGTTCGTATAGATATTTCAAACTTTGAACTTGGTCCTGATAATAAAACATTATTTTTAAAGGTTGGAGATAGAGACATTCAAATCACATCCAAAAAAGGAGGTTTTATCGCTTTGAATACTTTGGCGGGTAAAATTGGTCCTGGTGGTACATCTACAATTAGAGATTTATTAAATTTACCAAATTATAAGAGCACACAGCAACTATCTACCAAAGCTGTTGCAGCTTTACAAAATACAAGAGATGAAATTAATAATGCAGGACAAGAAATACCCCTAGAAAATATAACTTCAGAACAAGATGTTCAAAATTTATTAACAACAACAAATAGATCAGAAACTGCTTTGAAAGAAGTAGTTGAAGAAATAGAAACTGCACCTAAAGAAGTACAAACAGATATAACAAAAAGAGAAGTGGATGGTATTCTTAAAGCAATGACAACAGCAAAAGAAGATATTGCAAATCAATTAGCAAAACTGAATGAAACAAATAAACATATAGCAAGAGAAAAAGAAAAATTAGAACAGGCTAAAGAAGATAATAATGAATTTCAAATAGAAAGGATAAATAATCGAATAAGAGAATTGGAAGGTGAGAGAAGTGCTAGATTAGAAGCAATTAATATTAATAAAGAAAAAATACGTAGCCAAGTAAATAGAATAAAAGAAACCATCAATAAAATTTTGAGAGAAGACACGACATTAGCCGAAAGAATAAAAACTTTATTCAGGGAACAAGGAATTACGATCGCTAGCGTTTTAACCGCTTTTGGAATGATTATTGGTCTTATTGTTGAAACCGTTATACCCGGTGGAGGAGGAGGATCTATAACACCAAAACCTCCACCAAAAGGTGATGGTGTGAAAGATTGGATAAAAAAACAATTAGACAATATTGGAAAATTATTAGCTAAATTAGCTGGTAAAGCAGCAGCGGCATTACCAGGTATAATAGGGGCTATCGTATCATGGTTATTATCCGCAACGGGTAAAGTTGTTAATTGGCTCGCTAATAATCTATGGGTTTTATTAGTTTTAGTTATCGGGTTATTATTTACGGCGGCGAAAGAGTATCTTAACGATAAAAAAATAAAAACGTAAGACCTACCGCTATACTTCCTACTATTATTGTTGTTTTATTATCTACATGTTCAATATTTTTGGAAGTTGATGATTTAGAAACATGTTCCGCTTTAGCCTCTAGCTTTGCCCCGATGTTTTTAATATATGAATTGATTTGAACTGGTTGCGACCGTTTAGTCGTTGTTCCTTTCAATTCTTCATTTTGTTTCGGTGGAATAGGTTTAATATTAACGTCATTATTTAAACCAAGTTCTTGTTGGTCCGTTGCAACAACGATTTCATTATTATAATCTTGAATTGTTCCTATTCGTAATTCCATATTACTCGGAGACATATACAAGTCTATTCCATATACAAAATCAACTTTACTTTTAGCATATTTTAATGTGTTTTGATATCTCGTAATTTGACTCGGTAAATCGAGGGGACTATTGATAGCATCCTCAACATTTGCTAGAAATTGTTTTTGAGCGTCAAAAGCTGTTCCTATTCCTAGTATGACCGTTCTAGTTTGAGATTGAGAACCTAGGATAGCCCAACAATAGGTTCTTATAGACTCGTTTATACGTTGAACACCTGCTTGTGTAAAACCTTTCGATGTATCGAGAATAAAAGTAGTCCAAGCATCTTTAACACCATCATCTTGTTGAAGATAATCTATGTGAACTTTCTTAGGAGGGTCATAATGACATGATGTAACACCGCAATGTCTATCACCCGGTACTTCGGGACCGAATGTCATCTTAGTTAAATCAAGAACAGCCACTTTATTATTGGTAGTATGTTTACTAGAATTATCGTGCCTAAAATCTGTTCTTGTCAAGGCTATATGACCGCTAGTATATACATCTCCGAGACCATCACCATTTGGATATAACTTTTGATGCCAGTCTGCGCTAGGATCTACATTAAATTCTTCACATATACGTTCATACGCTTCACGGTCATAACTATTGTTAAAAGCATTCCAGCTTTCGTCTTGTGGTAGAGCGATACCTAATTCAAAGAGTATCCGTCTTGTTTGATAATAAACGTGGAACAAGAATAGAGAACCAATCATCGGATTTTTGGTCGTTAAGTGATTGTTGAAATCTACACCACAACCCGTAGTAGCGCACCATATTGCAAAGTTAAGTTGATTTTGATAGAATAAAAACCAGTCTGTGTTCCATCGTTGTACTATAACATCTGATGCTACGTGTGGTAATTTGTATTTTTTAAATAAATCTAGGAAATCTGCATTGAAACTTTTTCCATCTGATGTAATAACGATGGATTGTTTTATAATGTTGACGGTCTTTTTATTGAACACGCCCCCATGGATATATTGAGCTTCATTATTGTACTTGAAGGGATTTTGGATTGACATTTTAAAACATTAAAAAAAGCAAACTAAAAAAAAATGCATCATACAATTTCAAATATTGATAAAACTATTAACTTACAACAATATATTGATAATAGAAATGGGAATAAATGTATTGGATTGAAAAGTATTACATACGGTGTAGGTTGGTATAATATCGTTGATCAATATATACAAAAGGTGGGTGATAGGCCTATGCAAATTCCAGATGGTTATTATAGTTTTCAACAATTATCGGATTTTTTAAAAACTTATAATATTACATTAACTGTAAATGAAACTAATGGTATTGTATATTTAGTTTCTACCTATGAATTTAAAATAAGTAAAGATTTGAGCTTTAAATTAGGATTTGGTAAACTGGCATTTACTGCTAATGAAATACACGTTGGTGAGAGAAGTATAGATTTTGCTATCTATAAATCGTTGTATCTTTATTTGGAACAAGTTAGTACTTCTCATAATTATCTTGATGGTATGCCGAGTACCTTGTTAGCGGTTATTCCAGTTGAGAATAAAGAATTTGGTGAGATAACAACGATGAGACTGGGGAATCCTGAATACAAACGGTTAATTAATGGCTGTATAACTGAATTAAAATTAGAAATCAGAGATGAAAATAATAAAACAAGAGGGCCAGAATGGCCCTGAAGCGCTCACCAGACAATCAGAGGAGAAGATTTTCAAAGTTTTCACTTTATGTTTCTATTGAAAGCTGGCTACTCCTGGGGCAGGGCCAATTTTGACCACAGGGGTATAATTTATATAACATTTGTAGAGGACCTGAACATGAAGCTATGTGCCAAATATGAAAGTTATGAACCTTCCAGTTTCAAAGAAGATTTTCAATGTTTTTACTATATATTTTTATTGAAAACTGACCACCCCTCGGGTGGGGCCAATTTTAATCCCAGGGGCATAATTTAAACAAGGCCATACAAAGTTCTGACTAAAGGCGATCAACTGTTCTTCTGAACGGGTATGTGTACCCTTGCATTCCAAACTGATTTTTTGCATTTGAATATTATTATAAATTATTACATAATAATTGCATAATCATAAGTATAAATTAATAGTTTAAAGTAATACAATTTCATGTTAAAAAATATTTCATAATTTATTTGAAATCTTTAATTTGGCATTCTGGAGTCTTTACATGATTTACCCTTCTTCTGAACTGCAGGGCAGGTTATAATAATATCATAATGCCAATCACTATTATTAATTAACCCTTCCCTCATACAAACATGTTTTCACATTTTTGAAAACAGTAGACCCAGATTGGATGCCTCCTATAGGAGCCATCTGATCAGGGCCTGCTGTGTTTATACATCTGTTCCTTAAGTTTCTAAAATGGCTACAATATGTTCCACCTACTATATTTCATTATAACTATTTTGTAGATGAATATTCAGTAGGTTGTGAAATTTGGGAAAAAATGACTACAATGTTCCACCTTCCATACTTCATTTTAACTATTTTGTTCATGAATATGCAGTAGGCATTCAAATTAATAATAAACATAGAACAGGCAAAGGGTTAAGGCACAGAGCTCCAGCACCAGATACAGGTGACCTAAAATAGCCACTGGTCATCTATCCCACTGCTTGACTGGATGACCTATTTATGAGCAAAGAGAAGATGCTTAAAATGGCAGTCAGCTATAAGTTTGCTAGAAAACTGTCCACCTTGTTGTGTAGCCAATTTTGACCACAGGAGCATAATTTATATAACTTTTGTAGAGAACCTGAACATGATGCTATGTGCCAAATATGAAGGCTGAGAACCTTCCAGTTACAGAGGAGATGATATTCAAAGTTTTCACTATATGTTTCTATAGAAAACAATGCACCCCTGGGGTGGGGCCAATTTTGACCCTAGGGACATAATTTATATAACTTTTGTAGAGGACCTACAGATGATGCTATGTGCCAAAGATGAAAGCTGAGACCCCTGTAGATTCAGAGGAGAAGAATTTTAAAGGTTCAAATTGTTGACGACCGACGACGGACGACGGACGACGCACGACGCACGACGCACGCCGACGGACGACAGACATCAGGCTATCACAAAAGCTCACCCTGAGCACTTTGTGCTCTGGTGAGCTAAAAATAAATAATCATCTACCAGTTAATTGCGTTTTAGAGTTAAAAACTCACTAATAAAATGAGTATATTTGGAACTAAAAAAATAAAAAGTGTTGGTAATTTAGCGCTGAAAGAAGAAATTAATCATGTGAGGGACGTTTTAGTTCCTCAGTTGTTAAATAGACAACGTGTTGATAATTTAGCGTTGAAAGAAGAAATTAATAAATTTAGGGGCGTAGTTCCACAATTATCTAATAAACAACACGCCGATAATTTAGAAAGGAAAGAAGAAATTAATAAATTGAGGGATAGTATTAGTACAAAGAAGACAATAAGCATATGCGCAGAAAGTAAGGGTGCATTAAAAGATGGAAAAGTATTTAGTTTCGGTAATGCCGGTAGAGAAGAAGGGGTCGGTTATGTGACGGGAAGGACAGGTTGGATAATGGGGTTAGGATTATCAAGTAAAAGAACGGACAATGCTAATGTAGCTGTTGCGGTATCTATTAATGGAATTGAACAACCGGAATATGGTGTGTCTTTAGATATTTTTCCGAGCACCGCGACACGTTTCGCTAAACCACTAAAGATTGAACCTCTAGATGTAATCAATTTTGTTTGTAAAACCGATAATTCTACGTGCGTTAATACGGTGGCGTCAATGATAATTGAATTATCATACTAAAAAAAATGCCTTAAAAATGTCGGCCTACGGAGAAAAATTAAACCCCTACAGAAAACTAAGGGAACCGAGAGGAGCAAAAGGAATTAGACAGAGCGTTGTAATAACTAATAATCCTTCAACTATCGATCAGAACCAACAGTTATTAGTGAGATTCCCTAATCTAGGGGATAATGATATTATTGTTCCTGGAACAGTTAGATTAGCATTTGAAATTGAACTTAAATCTAAGGATGTAAATTCAACTATATATCAAAACATAGGAAGATCAATAATTAAAAAAACAAGAATTAGTATAAGTGGAAATGAAGTTATGTCAATTGATGATAGCGATATTTATCATTGTTATGTTGATTTATGGAAAACACCTACCGAACGCGCGAACATGGCTTATCAAGGTCTAGGTAAAATTAATATGTTAAAACACAGAGTTGGAGCGGAAAATGCTGGTGCGGACAAAGAAGACGAAGCTATAGCGGATGCGTATAAAAATAGATTTTGTATTCCGTTAGACTTCGAACTATTAGAAACGCATATGCCATTTTATCAGTCCGGTCTCGGTGATAGACTCGAATACGAACTTACTTTCAACGATTATAATAAAGTTATTAACTCGACGGATAAAGATGCGGTTTATATAATTAAAAATATTTGTTTAGAATTCGATATGGTTTCCGACACCGAATTATCTAGACAAATAAGACAACAAGTTTCCGGTAAAATGGTAATTTTGTATGATAGAATACTAAGACATAGAAAAATAACTAAAAATAAATCTGATACGCTATGGAATATAAATTTAAATGTTCCAGCGAGAAGTATGAAAGGAATTCTGATATTGTTCGAAGACCCCGAAAGAACGAACACCGAAACTTATTTCAATCCTAAAATAACAAAAGTAGAGATTACCATCGAAGGAGTTCCGAATCAATTATACAGTCAAGGAATGAAAGCTTATCAACAATGGGATGAAATTAATAAATTTTTTGCTATGAATTCTAAACGAAATAAAATAACAAATTCCGTTTTAAAAGATACGGTCTTCACTAATACAACATTAGAACAATATCTTACGAAGAATTACGCGTTATGGCTTGATTTACGCTCAACGGATGATAACTCACTACACGGTTCAGGAAGACGAATTGAGAATGGATCCGAAGGAATTACAATTCAAATAACGAAAGAAGAAGGAGAAAATGAAACAATAAATGTTTATCTATTTATTATACAAGACGCACAAATTAATTTTGAAGATGGTAGATTTAAAGAAGTTGTTTATTAAAGGAACTGAGGAATTTTAATTCCGTCTAAAAAATGGAGCTTCCGAAATATCCTCATTGTGCTATTATATGTGGACAGACAGGTTGTGGAAAGACCGAGTTTGTACTTGACCTTTTAGAAAATCAATATTATAAAATATTCAAATATATAGTTATATTGTGTCCTACTATTCAATGGAATAAAGCTTATAAAAACCGTGAGTGGATCGGAGATGTCAGGAAACCTAAAAACAAAAATATAATAATCGTTAATCCTATCGTTAATGAAGAAGAAAAACTACAAGTATTATTAAGAATGTTCTTTAATAAATATGCGGGCCATTCAACATTATACATTATTGATGATTGTAGCGCTACAAAAGAATTAACGAAGAAAAGAGATATGCTTTCCGAATTAGCTTTTTCAGGGAGACACGCTGAACAATCAGTGTGGGTTATTTCACAGAGATACAATTCTGTTTTAAAAGATTTGAGAGAACAAACAAAATGGTTATGTATGTTCTACACAAAAGACAGAGATAGTTTTGAAAATTGTCTAAGAGAAAATGACGTTATTCCTACTTTGGAAGAACGACAAAGAATTAAAGAGGAACTAAAAAAAAAGAAGCATCGTAAATTGATATTGAGAACGGATCAACCTACTGGCTATTGGTTAGTTGATTAAGCATTACTAAAGCATTGATCAAGCATTGTTTAAGCATTACTAAAGCATTGTTTAAGCATTACTAAAGCATTGCTTAAGCTTTGTTTAAGCATTACTAAAGCATTGTTAAAGCATTACTAATTAAAATGCTATTGGAAAAATGTGGAACTGAAGGTTTCAAAAAACTATATTTATTTTTAAACTAAAAAATAAATTATATAAAATGAATGCCGAAGAATTATTAACCGAAGTAACGGGAGAAGATGTTGAAGAAAAAATAGATGAAAAAAAACGTGAACGATTATCAGCTATTGTAGCTGGTGGTAGTAGTAAACAATATCTTGGAAGAGAGTTACAACTTTCAGACATTGACGCAATGACTTCCGATCAAATAAAAAAATTATACTATAGATATGAAGCTAAACTAGGAGGTAGTATGGTTAAAACATTAGGTAATTCTTTTATTAATTTATATGTTATGGCTGTTTTTAAGTTTTTTAATGTTAACCCTCCAAAACTAATACAAGACTTAGAGGAAGATCCTATTATTAATAATGCATTAACTAGTTCATGTTGTGAACTATATTATAGATATGGAATGTATTTAGCACCTCTTTCCGCAATGTTAACAACAGCAAAACATGTTAATTTTACTAATAATGAAGATGATACTCAAAAAAAGATATAAAAAATGAATAGTGAAGAAAATATTAATAATGAAGAAAAAACGACTGGAGGGGCGACCGTAAGGGAGCGTTCCGATTCGAAACCCAAAAATCCAAAACGAGTAGCTGCGGGTAAGAAAGGTGCAGAAGCAAGAAAATTAAAAGCAGAATTAAAAAGAAAAGAAGCAGAACTTTTGAAGAAAGAAAATATGGAACTAAAAATTTCGACCGAAAAGCTTACGACCGTAGGGAGTTCCTCTTCGAACGCAGAGGGAGGGAGTTTCGAAACCTCGAAAACACCAAGACAAATAACAAAAGATTCAGATGATGATGCTTTTCAAAATTCAACCGGAGGGAGTTTTAATTCGAAATTAGAAATAACAAAAGATTCAAAAAATTACATACCATTATATGTATCAATCGTAGTTGCTGGATTAGGATTATATTTATTCGTAAAAAGTAAAAACATTCAAGTCAAAGCCGAAAAAGAAAATATATCTTATGAAATAAAGAAAGAAGAATATGACGCGTTTGAATTAAATTAATTTTCTTTTAACTAATATTTTTTCTTAAAAAATGTCAACAGATGGAAAACAAATAGCAAACATGTTATATCATGCAGGAGTAGAAACTGTATTAACAGTTGGATATGCGGAAATAGGCAGAAAACTATTAAAAAGACCACCACCTAAAGTAGATTTAAATATGGGAGATATTGGAATGTTAACTATTGATATATTGCTTGCAATGGCAACAAAAGATATGTTGGTTAAACAAGGTATTATTCCAGCTGATATTATGAAGTAGATTTTTATTTTTTAAAAAATGTCTAGAGTAATACCAATAAAGTTGGGTGATAAGTATGATTATTTATTTTTAAAACCAGATGATGATGTTGAAGAAGTTATAGAAGATTATTCAGAATACGTAGTTTTTGAAGAAAATAAACCTGATTATTTATCTATTGGCACTGGTATTTTATTATTGGGGTTAGCTATTTTGGTAATTATTAAGTTGTGATTCCAGCTCCAGTAGAAGTTCGACCGTAAGGGAGCATTCAAAGTAAATGTGAATCCTAGTTTTATTTTTTAAATTAAATAAATGGCAAGTGCAGTAATAATGATGATTGGGGGAGCAGTTACAAATGCATTAGCTTTTACTGGTGGTAATTATTTATTTTCACATTTAGGAAAAGATTCGGATAAAGAAAGAGAAAGACATGATAAAGCTGTGGAACAATTAGAAGCAGCAAAGGCGGATTGGGAAAAAGAAAGAACTCAAAGATTAGATTATATTAATAAAGAAATGAAAAAAGAACATCATGCCGAACAAACATTTGTTGATGTTGACCAAGCTATGAAAGAGTATTATTATGCGACTGGAGGCAAGACTGAGATAGAGAGCTTACCTCCAGAACCTAAATTAAGCGATTTTTATACACCATCGGAAGACCAGAAAAATAGAGAGATTGCTTTTGTTATTGGTGGTATGGCATTAACTGGTTTTGTTGCTTGGAAATTTATATAAAATATAAAGATTTATAGACAAATAAAATAAATGTAATTTTGGAAAATTTCAAAATTAAAAAAAGTAGGCTCCTGGTTGACGGAGGAAAAAAAAAATTTCCCATGAGGGGGTATGCTGGGATAATTTTTTTTAAAAAAAAATTTTTTTACAAATTGATTTTCTATATTTAAAAATGAGCGAGGTAGAAAAAAAGATGATGGCACAAATGCAAAGTAAAGCACAAATGCAAATCGATATCACAGAAGAACAATTTGATAAAATGTTAAAAGAACAAAATAAATTTAATACAAAGAAATGGTCTGATTTGGAAAAAAATAAAATCTATACAATCATTGACTATACAACAGTTGAAACAAATATTGGCGAAAGTACAATATTAACTCTCAAAGATGATGGAAAAGTTTGGTGTCCTTCACATCTTGCTACTAAGATAAAGGATAAAGTGAGCGAAGCGAACGGGTTACTTCGACCACCATTTTTTGTTAGACCCCTTGGATTGAAACCATGTAAGAAAAACAAGAAGAATAAATACCACGCTTATGATTTAATTTTTCTATGAAAATGGAAAAAATATACTATAGCCCTAAAGGATTTTGGAAAGGTAAGACAGCTGTTAGTAAGTTATCAAAAGAAGCTAAAGTTAATAAAAAACAAGCATTAGAATTTCTAAAGAAACAAGCAGTGTGGCAGATATATTTGCCCGCACCAAAGAAGATAATAAGACCTAAATTTGACGTGTCTGCGAAAAATGAAGTACATCAAGCCGATTTGCTGTTCTTACCTTTTGATAGAGTTAAAAATAAAACTTATAAGTACGCATTGACATTAGTAGATGTGGGAACGAGATATAAAGAAGCTGTACCATTGACATCGAAAGACAGTAAAGAAGTTGCCGCTGCTTTTGAAAAGATTTATAAAAGACATTTGAACTATCCTAAATTATTACAAGTTGACCCGGGAAGAGAATTTATGGGTGTTGTTTCTCAACTAATGGCTAAACATAATGTTAAAATAAGAAGAGGTAGAAGAGAGATACATAGAGATCAAGGAATTGTAGAGAGATTTAATAGAACTTTGGCTGAAAGATTGTTCGGTTATCAGTACGCTAAGGAGATTGACACACAGAAAAGAAATAGAGAATGGGTTAAGAGATTACCGGACGTCGTTAAGGCTTTGAATAATGAGACAAAAAAACCTTCTCCAATTTTAAAAAGAAAAGTTGATACTGAAATATGTCCACTCGCGAGTGTTAGATATTTATATCAACCTGGAGACTTAGAAGGAGGTGGTAAGAGAAGAGCTACCGACCCAATATGGTCGGTTGATATTCATAATATAGAATATCATATTATTACACAGGGTATAAGAGTTTATTATTTGAAATCTCCTGCACCAACGAGAGGTTTTGTTAAAGAAGAACTTCTTATTGTTCCTGCTGATACCCATACCCGTATGTCCTAATTCCATCAGGTCTTATGTATTTTTTTGAGTCAAATGGAGAAAGTGTAATTTTATCTATTTCTAATCCATATATATTATGGGCTATAGATCTTAACATTTTCATTGCATGTGTGTATTTTTTTAAATTAAATAATGAATCTTTATAATTATTAAAATTTATTTGTTTATTTGTTACATATTTCTTTGTTCCTTTTGCTCTTTTTATTTCAACATCATTGGATAATAATATTGAATATTGTTTAGGTCTTAAACATACATATTCAGCTATAGGAACACCCATACATTCATCTTTAAATTTACCAGGAACTTTTTTATTTGTTGTATCAAATAAGAAATGATCTTTTGGATAGTCCGATAGATCAAATTCATCTTTCATTTCATACATATCTTTATAAATATCTTTAGTTTTTATATCTACTAATAAACTATCTGTATCTGTAAATAACATTGTACAGTTTTCTCCATACTTCTTTTTTAATTTATTATAATACCAATTAAACATTAACTCTTTTGATAATTCTAAAATAGAAAATCCAACGTATATTGGTTTATTTAATGTTAATTGTGTTTTATTCATATGCATTGCTGATAATTCATCAGTGAATTTAACACGCCTGTTAAATGTTGGTTTAGATATTAATTTTCTAAGTTTTTCATTTTGGCTTCCTTCAGTTTTAATTAATCTTACATCTACTCTTTTTCTTAGATTTTCCATAGTTTTTCCGAATATAGAATTGATCATTAATTTAAAAAAGAATTTTTCAAATTCTGTTTTTGCTTTTTTTCTTAGTTCAGTATTAAGTTGTATATATGGCTTCATCCATGTTTTTTGATTAAATTCTAAAATTCTATGGAATTTTGTTACTTTTAAACCTAGTTTTACATATAATTGAAGATTTTTATAATGTACAACATATTTTTCTTTGTTCATAAGATTAGGAACAAGTTTTTCAACATTTAAAACATTTTTATTATCTAATATTCTTTTTTGATAATCAGAAAGCCATTCTTCTTTTACTTTAAGTTTTTCTGGAGCTAATGGATAATCATTATGGTCTTTATGTAATTCTTTAGGATATTCTAAATCAACTTCTAAAATCCATCCTTTACCTTTTTCTATTTTTTTAGTCTTATTAACCCATTTAAAACCAGAAACGGGAAGTAATCTTGACATTGCATGACCATATAAATTAGTTGCATCAAGGTATAATAAATAATTATTTTCTTTATTTTCATCATAACCTTCTACATATGGATTATTAGCTTTTGCATGTCTTTTAGAAACCATTGATATTCCTCCTCTCATACCTTTTTCAATGAAAAGATGCATATCTATATCTGTTATTAATTCTAATTCTTGTTTAGTTGATTTTAATAATGCATCCCAAGATAATCCTGGAGCTGTATAATAATGTAAAGGATCAAGTTTATAAACATTCATACATTTTTTTCTAAATGTTTGAAATATATCAGCTAATAAAAGAACATCTGTTTTTAAATATAAATCATGGTAATCTCCTAATGTTTCACAGATAAATGTTTTCCATATATTTTGTGCATACGTATAATCTTCTTCACTAATATCTTCATTTGTTAGGGAACTATAAAAATTCTCTATTTTTGGTAATTTTGTTTCATCAAATCTTTCAAAAGAATCCATGTATTCATATGGATAAACTCCTTTACGAGTAAGGAGATTTGAATTAGTTGTATATTTTGTTGTTATTGATAAATTTTCTTTATTTAATTCTTTATATCTTATATTGTGACATTTTTTACAATCACCTTTTAACATAAAATTTTCATTAATGTTTATTTTTTCTTTATTACCACATTTATCACATCCATTAGTTGAACCAACTGTTCCTTCTACTAAGTTTGCTAAGGATGTTGGTAAGAATTGAAAACTATCTAAGAATTTAAATTGCCCAACAGAAAAAGAAATATATTTTTCTGTATTATTGGCTATACAAGAAATATTTCCTTTCATTTTTTCTATTTTTTGCATTAATAAATGCGAATCATAACCTTTTAGATTATGAAATACTACTGGTATTTTTGTTGCTAATGGTTTAATTTTTAATTTTAAATTACAACTTTTATGAGCTGCTCCTCTATAATTACCTGTTATATGACAATGATCTCTTACTTTATCGTCTAATAATTCTTCTTCACATATCCAACAATCATTTGTATTTTCAAAATCTTCTATATTTTGTTTTGTCATAATCATTGTTTTTGGATATTTTAATATTTTATTAATACTTTCTTTTTCTTCTTCTATACATGTAAGAAATTTTTCTACTGTATTTTCTCCTCTGTATAAAACAGGTTCATTTGTTTTTCCATCATATCTAACAACTATATAACAAAATCCACATGCCTCATGTACACTAGTTATTTCTGTTTTATCACCTTTTTTCTCTAATTTAGGTTTTATTATTGATTCAAAATCAGCATATATTACAAATGGTACTTCCATTTGATTTTTATAATTTTCAAATTTAATTACTGAACCTTTTGGTGGCATATTGGTTTTTAAAGAAGATTTATTTATTCCTTCACAATCTTCTTTATGATTAGTTAAAAAATCTTCTTTTGAAAACCCATGTAAACATCTTTCACAAAAATATGTTTTTGTTTTATGTTTATTCTGATCATAAAGTAATCTGTTATGATTTTTTATCCAACAATAATGTTTTCCAGGTGTTTCAACTTCTAATAAATTCGATTCATCACCAATTTCAATTAACATTAAATTTATTCTTTTAATTTCTTTAGGTTGTTTAGATATAAAATAAGGAAATATATTATATTTTAATATATTTCCTTCAATTATAATTTGTTTAAGAATAGGAAGGAATTTAATTGCTAAAGTTTTAATATCACCTTTTATTTTACCATTTTCTATTCTTTTTTCAACTTCTTCGGCTTTAAGTGAAAATGGAATTTTATTACTTTTTAATATTACTTTATCAAACATCTTTTCTATAATATCTTTCATTAATTTCTCTTTAAAACCATATACATTTATTGCAAGATTATTCTGTTTTTCAAACTTTTTTATTTGTTTTATTGTTACAGGTATTTCAATATCTTTTATATTAAGAATTTTTTTATAATCAGGATAAGATGAAGGCCTATCAGAATGTTTAGTTGCAGGGTGAAGAGCAGAAATTACAGACCAGAAAAAGCAAGCATCATCTTTATTTTTTACATTTACTATTGCTTGCTTTTTTTTAAAATAGTTAGGTAGATCAATATATGATGAACCTTTTAATGGTTCATATTTTGCAATATTTAAATACAATTTTATACAATTCTCAATTTCTAAACCAGAAGCTGTATTTGTGAATTTCTCAATCCATTCTTGTAAATAAGAAGTTTGTTTATTATAATATTTTTTAATTTTTTGATTAAATAATACTGCAATTTGTTGGCCATGATTTGCAGCATTAACATATTTTATATTACCATTTTGTTCATCCTTTTTAAATTGAAGAGATAGGCCTACTGAAAATTTAATACCGTTATATTCATTTAAATCTTTTATAATTTGTTCAACTATAATACTCCTTTTATCAGAAAATAATATACTAGGATCTTTATAATTACTAGCATCAATTTCATATACTTTAAAGTAATTACATTTTGGTTTATCTACTAATTTTAATTCACTTTCTTTTTCTTCGTACATTTTATAAGATTTAAATTTCAATCATAATTTTTTTGTTTTTTTTATTTTTATAATATTCATTAAAATAATTTTTATTTCTTTCAATGAAGGATTTATAAGCTTCTTTATATTTTTCTTTATTTTCTGTATAATGATTTTGTCTGTATGATTTTTCACATTCTTTACATTTTCTTCTATATCCATCTTTTCCTTTTTTTCTTTATTAAAACAACTAAATTGTTTTAATTCATTACATTTAGAACAAACTTTCTTAAGTTCTTCCATTTTTTTATATTAAAAATTAACTTATATATTTTTTCACACCTTGAAAGACTTTGACTGTACCCCTTTTTGCCTCTTTTTTTTTCATTTTTTCACACCTTGAAAGACTTTGACTGTACCTCTTTTTGCCTCTTTTTTTTTCATTTTTTCACACCCTGAAAGAGTTTCATTGTACCTCTTTTTGCCTCTTTTTTTCATTTTTCAATTAATGAAAAAAGGGGGCTGTGGGTATATATGGGGGTTTACTATTTTTGCTATTTTTTAAAAACAGTAAAAATTATATATATAGCTAATGGGGAGCGAAGCGTGTTCGGGACCGCGAGCGGAGTGAGTGGTCCCGTACCCCCATTAGCTATATATATTCATGTGAACATTCGCATAGAGGATTTTGATTAAGGTGGTTTTTAAAAAGATCACCATTCAGATTGCTACAGTTGTTCCTAATTCGGGCGTGTATAGCTGACAAATACCTATCTCCAAAATACACTGTGGTGCAAGCTGTACGGCCGCAAATGTTTAGACTTTTCCAAGATGGCGGACAAAACGGAGGCTGAAAGGTAAGCATCACATTTTTACACTGTTTAAACCATGTAGACCTTTCTTTCAGTCATTTAATTGGCGCAATAACACAGAATAATAATGCCCGTCAACAGCGGCGTACCCCCTTATGGTTCATGTCTGTGTGTAAGGCTCAAAATCTTCGGCAAACTTTGCAGAAACTGAAAGTCAGAAATCGAATCGAGAAGGAGGTCATATTTTGCCTCATTGTAAGCTTACCAACTACGCTAAACATTTTCTAATACTGTGGATATATGTATCTGAGCCCGATATTAACGCTGAGTTACCTAGTTTGTGGCACAAATCTACATTTTGTCTTTTGGAGTCGTTTGAAAATAATGTTGAGTGTACGGTTTAGCCATTAGAGGTAAACGTGCACTGTACGGTTTAGACCCGGTGTTTTTTGTACGGTTTAGCCACGATTTTCTTTCGAAAAACTGTACGGTTTAGACACAAAACAAATGCTACCATTTGAATATGCGCCGTAGGTCTAGATAGTATAATCCCAACTATTTATTATGGATCTGCCTTCATGCAATGCATGTTTGCAATTATGACAGCATATCACAAACAATTAGGATCGAGATCAGAAGCACAGTATATAATTGGTTTGAACGTATTTTATTTTTAAATATTTGCATGAATATTGTAATGATAACACAAAGGAAAAGAAAAGGATGGAAACGAAAACAAGACTTATTGTGTTTCTCCCCCATCACCGTAACAACTGCATTCGCTTTATGCAGAAATGACTGCCCGTTATTGTACTATATTAATTGTACTGAATAACTAACTAAATTAATTAAGCAGGATATATCAGTTTATACAAAAACTTTTTGAGAAAGATACTGCAGAATAAAAATAAATAAATAAATAAAAGAAACAAAAAAGAAAACGAAGGAAACAGCTTAAGAAGAAGTGCGATGCGTTCTCAACGAGGCCACATGTACACAAAGCAGTGTCAGATATGTTCTTTGAGAATAGGTCATGGTTCAAGGAACTGCAGTTTGTACGAAGCCTCTTGTGCAGGAGCTGATGTTTTCTGACACCGTAATAAAATGTTTGGGAACAGTTAGCAGATTGATATTCAAAGACGTTTTGAATGCGTTTAGAGTAGATTGTTTTTCATTTTCGGAGAGGTTGTTCCATTCCGGTATTGTTGCAGGGAGGAAAGAGTTGCTACAATGGGTTGTGCGACAGGCCAGAGGTTGAATAATACCAGCGTTTCTTAATCTTAAATTGAATCGAGAAACACTTCCAGCCACTTCAGGTATCAGTTCTGTGAGCTATTTTGGAGTTAAATGAAACGCTATTTTATAAAAGAGAATAAGTCTGTGTTTTACGTCTGGTTTCAAGGCGTTTCGATCCAAGTTCATGCATTAATTTACCAACAGAAACCAAGTTAGTTGTCCCAGTTACTATACGGGTAGCTTCATATTGATTTTTCAAAACTGTTAGATTCTCTGGCATTACAGTTATCAAATATAGTATCATCGTATTCTAAAATAGGTATCACGAAATATACGTAGATTGTTTCAAGGGAATATCTGTCCGAAGTGAATTTCTTGTCCATGCCTTAGTAGCGATATATTCGATATGACAGTGCCATGTTAGATCACGTGAGAGATGAACGCCAATGTGCTGATGTGAATCTACTTCATGAATTTGATGGTCTTGTATGTATACGGATGAGACATTTTTCTCGAGATTATTAACGACTCAGTCTTCTTAGAATTGAATTCAACTAGCCATTTCTCTGCCTTTTTAATATATTATCATTGATATTTGTTGCTATATGTACGGGAGTAATACCTACACTAAATAAGCTATTGTCGTAAGCAAACAAACGAATGTTCCATCCAATGTCGCTAACAATATCATTTATAAAAACAAGAAATAACAATGGACCTAACATATATCCTTGTTGAACACCAGCTTCATAGTATTCCAGTCAGAGAAGGTACCATGTAAAATTACACGTTGCATTCTTTCAGTAAGATAACTGGAAAACCAGAATAGAATTATGTGTAGAACATGACCTGGATATATACTGGTTATTAAACATTTAAGGACAATGTTTTACTTTAAAAATTGATTTGAATTGGTTTTTAAGTTTAACTAACATGTTTTTTTACATGTCGGCAATTCATTTAGCGAACATAATGGTTAATCTGTAGCATCTGTCAGAAAAAAGAACCTACCCTCGGATTATGTTTTACAGGCATTTAGTTGAGTTGATGTAATTTAGCACTTGGTCGATATCTTGTCAGTTTCGCGATGACGGATCTGGGCTGAGTCTGTATGGAATGTCTAAATGCCATTTCGTAGGGCATATATGCATTTTAAAAGTGACATAAAAATAAACGTGAAATAATTATATAACAGAAAAGGTTAATGAGAAAAAAATAATATTTATTGGACTAAATAAATTGCCAAATCTAAAATCTTCGTCAATATATTGAATTTCAATGGTTTGCATTTCATCATTTAGAATTATTTTGCTTGTTTATTTCAAAACGTCTGGTATTACATTAAAAGTTTATGTACGTTGCCCCGACTTTCCCGATGCATGTATATATGACTTAGCTCTTTTCTTCGAATTTTCATTAGATTTCTCGGATTGGCATCTACACAGTGGCTGATGGTGTCCTTTGTCTCGCAATAGTAACAGGCAAATAATCTGAAAAGATATGTAAAATATATGTAAAGTAATGTAAAGTAACAGTACAAAGTGCTTGACTTAATTTCAGACGCTCCGTATTTGCATTAGGACTGAAACGGGTAAAACATTTTTACCCAAATACCCAATCAGTTAAACTTAAAAATCAATTCACTTCAAAACATTGTCTTCAAATGTTAACCAGTATAGATCCAGATTATATGCTATGCTTCTGTTCTCGATCCTAATTGTTTGTAATATACTGTAAAAATCGCAAATAGGCATTGTGTGAAGGAATATCTAAACTAATTAGTTGGGATTACACTATCTAGACCTACGACGCATATTCAAACGTTAGTATTTGTATGTGTCTAAACCGTACGTTTTTTGTAAGAAAATCGTGTCTAAACCGTACAAAATAGATCGGGTCTAAACCGTACAGTGCACTTTTACCACTACGGGCTAAACCGTACACTCGACATTTTTTTCAACCCTCTCAAAAAGACAAAATGTAGATTTGTGCTTCAAACTAATTAACTCAACGTTAATATCGGACTCAAATGCATATACCCACAGTGTTAGAAAAGGCTTAGCGTTGTTGGTAAGCTTACAATGAGGCAAAATATGACCTCATTCTCGATTCGATTTCTGATTTTCGGTTTCTGCATTGTTTACGGAAGATTTTGAGCCTTACACACCGACATGAACCATTAGGAGGTAAACCGCTGTTGACGGGCATTATAATTCTGTGTTATGACACCCAACTAAAAGACGGAAAGAAAAATCTACATTGTTTAAAAAGTGTAAAAATGTGATGCTTACCTTTCAGCCTCCTGTTCGTCCGCCATCTTGGAAAAGTCTAAACATTCGCGACCGTACAGCTTGCACTACAGTGAAATAGTAGTAAGATGGAACGTTATAATTGCTAAAATTGTTCCGCAATGAGTTTTTAAATGAGCTTAATGTATTTAAATTTCTGCTATCTGGGCTGATGTTGTTCCATAGTGCTATTGAAGACGGGATGCATGATTTCTTGGAGACTGACGTACGTCAGAAAGGCACTTCGATATCATTTCTATTTCTTAATGGATAGTGGGTTAGCTCCCTTACGTATGGTGGTATCAAATCACTAATATATGATGGAACCATGTTACGAGAGGCCTTATAAACGAAGCAGAGCTTTTGTAACTTTCGTCGGCTGGCTAGTGATTCCCATCCACATCCACATTCCTGATATAGATTATCTAACGATACCGATCTGGTTAAGCCAGTTACAATACGGGCTGCTTCGTTCTGTAGTTTTTCTAATGTATCTGCACCAGTTTCGGAACAACCATCCCAAACAATAGAAGCATACTCTAGTATTGGCCGTACGTAAGAAATGTAAATTTGATTTAAGGCCCTTCTGTTTAAGGTGAATTTAATGTTTTTCATTATTCCAATTGTTTTGGAAGCAGATTTAAGTATGCTATCAATGTGATCATTCCACTGACCATTTGAATTTAGGGTGACACCCAATTGTTTATGAGAATTAACAAATTGTATAGCAGTGCCTTCAAAAAATAGATTAGGCCGCGTGTCATGATTTCTAAGCGAAAACATCATTGCCTCAGTTTTAGCGGGGTTGAAATTAACAAGCCAGGTCTTAGCCCAAGCGGAAACTAATTTAAGATCGTGGTTTAAAATACCTTCAATGTTATTTAAAGAGGTAGCAGATATGTAAAGAGAGCTATCGTCTGCAAACAATCTTGTTAAGCTCAGTAGCGAGTCAGATATGTCATTAACGTAAATTAAAAATAAAAGAGGCCCCAACACAAATCCCTGTGGAACACCAGCCGATATTGTTCTTACAGCAGAGACAGAAGAACGAAGAACAACTTTTTGGCACCTATTGCTTAGGTAATTAGTTAGCCATATTAAAAGACGCCCATTGATGCCATTTTCCTGTAGTTTAAAAGTAAGACCGTTATGCCATACTCGATCAAAGGCTTTGGAAATATCACAAAACACCATGCAAGAATGTTGTTTGTTATCAAATGATTGGCAGATGTGATGAACAATATCAATTAACTGATAAACAGTAGAGTGATTAGGAAGAAATCCTGATTGGTACTTGTATATCAAGTTATTTCCTAAGAAAAAGTTGTACATATGTTTAAAAACGATTCGTTCGAACAATTTGCCACAGCAACTGAGCAGAGAGACAGGTCTATAGTTTGACGGTATGGATTTATCCCCCTTTTTAAAAAGTGGTATTACATTTGCAATTTTCCAAGCATTTGGAAAAACGCCTTCATTCAATGATCTATTATAAATAATGGCAAGCGGTTTAGATATCGTTTTGACTGATCCTTTAAGCATTCTATGAGATATACAGTCGGGGCAAGATGCTTTATTCAAGACGAGTGAAATTATTGTTTCTTCTACCTCAGTATCATTAATATTAATGGTGGTCAGACTATTCATTGTTTTTGGAGAGAACGGGGGGAGGGTAGCATCTGTGTCATCTACTGTAGATATAGCTGCAAAGAAATTATTTAAAGAATTTGATTTTTCGTCGTCTGTATAAAAACAAGAAATATCTCCATCTGAAGAAGTTTCACACAAAGGTGGTATGTTAGCAGTACAGTCATTATTTTTTATGAAGTGGCGAATAGTATTCCAGAAGCCTTTTTTATCATTTGTTCTTAGGTCTTCTAAATTATGTTCTAAAGAACTAAAGAATGTTTGTTTTGCATATTTTTTCATGTTATTGACTTTATTCCGCATGTGTTTATATTTATCAAAATCATGTTGTTTTAACGACTTTAAAGCTATGCGTTTAAGTCTATATCTCTTATTCTGCAATATTTACGTAGCTCAGAGTCAAACCATGGTTTATCATCATACCGTATGGTAATATTTCTAGACGGAATACACAAATTAACAAAATGAAGAAATGTTTCTGTAAATAGTGTGCAAGCATCGTCTATCGAACCTTCATTTAAACATTGCCAATCAAAAGCCGCTACTTTTGCATTTAACAGATCAAAGTCCGCTCTTTTATATAAATAAACCTTTCTTTCAAAGGTGCCTCTTAGTTCATAAGGAAATGGCAATATAATAAAAGTTGCACAAGGTCACTTATCTCAGGTGGGATTGATAGGATGCCAGCGTCATGGTATTTCATATCGGTGGGTATCAAGATAGGGTCTAACAAAGCATTTAGTCGTGTAAGAGTTGTGATGGTATTAACCATATAGTTTGTAATAATAATATCTTTAAGCATTCTGTTATTTGGATTCAATAAATCTTCATTAAAATCTCCAACTAGAATAATGTTCGACGATATTTCATAAGCTTTTTCAATATTACGGCAAATGTCAAGCGCGTACCACATCGCACACAGTCAGTTGATCCGTCTATAAGGCGCCCATGGGACATAACCTCTTCAGCTGATGATTCTGCTTCACAATCACTACTCCATCAGCCATAGGAACGCGGGGGGCAAAATCCCATATCTGAAAGAACAATAAACAGTGTAAACGTGTGTTGCTTGAACGTGAATGGTTTAAAGTCACGATTAGACTACCCGGAATTCATTGAACTTGTAAATAATTACGATATTTTCTGTGTGTCAGAAACACATACTAACGAAACTGATATCTTAGACATTCCAGGCTATACATTCTTAGTCAAGCATAGAAAACAAAAGTATAAAAGAAAATCGGGAGGTGTTGGGCTGTATGTTAAGGACAACTTAGCTCCCTACATTGATCTAATTGAAAATAAATCTGAATACATATTATGGGTAAAATTAAACCCCAAGTTAAATAATTCAGAGGAACCTATTATCCTTGGTTCTGTATATCTGCCTCCTGAAAACTCACGCTTCCTTAATGAGGATTATCTTGACGAATTTGAAAACGAAATTGCTGACAAATGCTCACATTTTAAATCTGTTTACCTTGTCGGAGATACTAATGGAAGAACAGGACAGCTGTCGGACTTTATCCCCTCTGATTCACATTTGACCTCGGTCCTAGATATCGACGCCGATTCGCAAGCCTTCTTTGATAAATATGTTCTGCTAGAAAACCTAGACATTCCCTTGGAAAGGTGTTCCTGTGACAAACGAACAAATACTAACGGTTTGAAAATAATTGATATTTGTAGAAATAATAATCTTTTTATTCTTAACGGTCGCTTATTCAAAGATAGAAACGCAGGTGCTTATACATTTAGAGATAGATCAGTCATTGATTATGCAATCGCTACAGCTGATTGTCTCGAATACATATCCGAATTCGAAATAGTCGAAACAGATGCTCTATTCTCAGATGGACATAGCGCTGTACATTTCAAAATAGATATGCCTGTACCTAAGATCCTGCCTAGCAACCTCAAAAGTAAAACATTTAAACCACCCTGGAAACCAGAGTTGACCCATATCTTCCTAGACTGCATAGATATTGATCAAATTCACTCACTTACCAACCACCTTATTGAAGCCCCGCAGTCCACGGAGGCCATTGACTATGTAACTGGTAAAATTGCGTCCGTTTTCTGTGACGCCTCACAAAACGCATTCCCGCAACAACAAAGTACACATTTCACCAACACCAAACCTAATAGTAAACTTTGGTATGGCCCCAAGTGCCAAAAAGCTAGAAACAATTACCATGACGCACGGCAAAAGTATAGAAATCTTAGAAATGCTGACAATAAACTACGACTCCAGAATGCTAGCAAACAGTATAAGCGAACAATGAATATATTTATTAAAAAACACCAAACTTTACAGCAATCTAAACTGAGAAACATGAGCGAAAAAAATCCAAAACAGTACTGGAATTTCCTAAAAAACCTTAAACACAAGCAGACAAACGATAGTACGCCATCGTTACAAGAGTTTTACGATCATTTCAAAATAATTAACCAAAACACCATCTCTGATGACAGATACGCCGTCGATAATAACTTAACGGAGACAAACAACTACCTTAACTCGACAATAACCGAAACAGAAATCCTAAACTGTATTAAACACCTAAATAATGGAAAGTCACCTAGCTATCAAGACAACATTTTAAACGAACACATAAAAGCAAGTAAAGATATACTTACCCCTCTTTACTGCGTATTATTCAACCAAGTGTTGGACACAGGTCACATACCCCAATCCTGGCTCCAAGGTGCAATTATCCCTATTTACAAAAATAAAGGAGATCGTAAAGATACTAACAATTACCGACCCATAACAATTTTAAGCTGCCTGGGTAAACTGTTCACCTCAATATTAAATCGACGCCTTACTACATTTCTAGATAATAATGACATCATTGAAGAAAATCAAGCAGGCTTCAGATCTGGTTACTCATGCTCTGACCACATATTCACGTTGCACACATTAGTAGAACTGTTTAAAAAGAGAAAACAAAAACTTTTCTGTGCATTTATTGACTTTTCTCAGGCATTTGACAAGGTGTGGAGAGCAGGACTTTGGCATAAACTTATCCAGAATTCGATCAATGGAAAATTCTTTAACTTGATCAATAACATGTACAGTAACATCAAGTCATGTATATTCCATAATGGCTCCCTATCCCCGACCTTCATGTCTGAAATTGGCGTGAGACAAGGAGAAAACTTGTCTCCTATACTATTTTCCCTATTTTTAAATGATCTCCAAACTTACCTATACATGCAAGGCGCTGTTGGCGTAGAGTTGGATGATCCTATGGATCTAACACTCTGGCTTAAACTTATGATCTTACTCTACGCGGACGACACCATCATCATCTCTGATTCACCCTCAGACTTCCAAAAAAGCTTAAACATTTTTCACGAGTACTGTACTAACTGGCACCTTAAAGTAAACACAAACAAAACAAAGGTAGTTATATTTGGCGCAAGACAACTGAAAAAGTTTGATTTTAAATTAGGTAAACAATCGCTTGAAATAACTAACAAGTATCACTACCTAGGCATTACTTTATCAAGCAATGGTTCTTTCTTAGCAGCAAGAAAACACATTGCTCAACAAGCCACAAAAGCTCTACAGCTGCTATATACTAGAACCAAAAATGCAAATTTACCCATAGACTTAACAATAAAGTTGTTTGATCACACAGTTCTGCCAATACTTACCTATGGTTCGGAAATATTTGGATATGAAAACATTGATATTATTGAAAAGGTACACAATGACTTCCTGAGAAAAATAACTAAAGCAAGAAAATCTACACCAATATCCTTCCTTTATGGAGAACCTGGCAGATACCCAATTTCTATAGTTGTGCAAACTCGTATGATTGCTTACTGGGCCCGGCTAGTATCAGGAAAAGAACAAAAGCTTGCCTTTCAATTTATAATTACATATTAAATTTACCACGTGATGACTTTAAATGGCTAAATAAAATTAAAGATATACTATGCTCTGTGGGACGACCTGACATATGGTATAATCTGTTATCAATAAACCTAAAAAATATTCATCTGGTCATAAAGCAAACCCTAATTGATCAGTTTAAACAGAACTGGCATGCCAGCCTCCAACAATCAAACAAAGGTCGAACTTATTACGGCTTCAAGAAAAACGTACAGTTAGAACCATATCTTAAAGAACAAGAGGGCCAAGATGGCCCTTAATCGCTCACCTGATTACCTTAGATTTAAGATTTTTGCAGGGTAGCCCATGGGTAGGGTCAATATTGACCTTAGGGACAATATATGAACAATGTTGATAGTGGATCATGAGCAATGGATCATGAGCAGTGGTTCTGCAGAACAAGATTTTCAAAGATTTAGTATATTGATTTTATCAAGACAATGATTCTGACCAATGGAGATTGGGCTAAAAATGTGCTCTCTAAAGTAATTTTTCTAAGATTTAACCTAGTGACTTACTTTTTATTCCCACCCAACCCATGATCACACTCAACCTTGATAAAAATGTGGCCACTTGAGTGTAAACTAGATTTCTCTAAGATATGACCCAGTGACCTACTTTTTGACCTCAGATAACCCATTTTCAAATGTGTCCAAGGTTTTATTAGGACAATCATTCTGACCAACTTTCATAAAGATTTGGCTATAAATGTGACCTCTTGAGTGTTCACAAGGTTTTCGTACTATTTGACCTAGTGACCTAGTTTTTAACCCGACATAACTCACTTTCAAACTCGTTTGAGATTTTATCAAGACAAACATTATGACTAAGTTTCATGAAGATTGGACTAAAATTGTGACCACTAGAGTGTTCACAAGGTTTTTCTACTGTTTGACCTAGTGACCTAGTTTTTAACTCCACTTGACCCACTTTCGAATTCATCCGAGATTTTATCAAGACATTCGTTCTGACCAAGTTTCATGAAAATTGGACTGAAATTGTGACCACTAGAGTGTTCACAAGGTTTTTCTACTGTTTGACCTAGTGACCTAGTTTTCAACTCCACTTGACCCACTTTCGAATTCATCCGAGATTTTATCAAGACATTTATTCTGACTAAGTTTCATGAAGATTGGACTTAAATTGTGACCACTAGAGTGTTCACAAGGTTTTTCTACTGTTTGACCTAGTGACCTAGTTTTTAACTCCACTTGACCCACTTTCGAATTCATCCGAGATTTTATCAAGACATTTGTTCTGACCAAGTTTCATGAAAATTGGACTAAAATTGTGACCACTAGAGTGTTCACAAGGTTTTTCTACTGTTTGACCTAGTGACCTAGTTTTCAACTCCACTTGACCTACTTTCGAACTCGTCCGAGATTTTATCAAGACATTTATTCTGACCAAGTTTCATGAAGATTGGACTAAAATTGTGACCACTAGAGTGTTCACAAGGTTTTTCTACTGCTTGACCTAGTGACCTAGTTTTTTACCTCACATTACCCATTTTTCAAACTCCTCCGAGATTTTATCAAGACAATCATTCTGACCAAGTTTCATGAAAATTGGGCTAAAAATGTGACCTTTAGAGGGTTCACAATGTTTTCCTACTATTTGACCTAGTGACCTAGTTTTTGACCCAACTTGACCCACTTTCGAACTCGTCCGAGATTTTATCAAGACATTCATTCTGACCAAGGTTCATGAAGATTAGACTACAATTGTGACCACTAGAGTGTTCACAAGCAAATTGTTGACGACGCACGACGCACGACGGACGACGGACATTCAAGTCTCCCAAAAGCTCACCCTGAGCTTTGCTCAGGTGAGCTAACTAGACAAACAGACATACCTTACCCTTTTTAAATTTCGAACAGCCAACCACTTTCTCCCGGTAGAGACTGGACGACACGACGGAACATCTTTCCAAGAGAGAATTTGTCCATTATGTGATTCCAACGAGATTGGAACTGAAAAACATTATCTAATAAACTGCAGTTACTTTTCCCAAGAAAGAAATCATATTCTAGAGACGAGTATCCCAATTATCTCACAGCACTTGCCATTGAACTATCTTTTATCTGAAGCTCCTGCACACGTGCTTAAATCTGTTATTGTCCTGTTTTATTAACCTGTCAAATTTGAATATTCCTACGTCACTGAAAGGATATATTTAGCTTGGGTAAACCTGTGTTTCAAACGTTTTTCACGAGATTCACAATAAATATACAGGTACTTGAATAAGCCAAATAGGAAAGCTTTTATTAGCGGAAACAGTCGATATCAACCGAAGATATATATGGCGTGTTCAGCAAGCGTATAATTTGACAGGTTAATAAAACAGGACAATACAGTAGTACAGGTAAAATTAGATCTTATGGCACACCTTTTGTTCTCAGTGTTTACAAACACTACAGGTAAATACACTGTATAATGCCCAGGTGGCCGCTATAATAGTTTGGTTCAAATCTGTTTTGCTTTTATTGTTTTACATTTGGAATGGGTAGTTTTGTTTTTTAATATGTTTTGATGGGCGTATACATTTATTATTATTTTTTATTTTTATTTTTCTTGAGACCACCGTTACAGGTATGTTTTGTTTACATTTTAAGTAGGTTATGTTGGTGTGCCATAATATCTAATTTTACCTGTACAACGATCAGATGGCGTTGTTTACAAAACAGTGTGTATGTAAATACAGAAAATTAACGATAAGTATAACTGTGGCATGTATATTAGGATAGGAAGAAGTGGTGGAGCCACACAAGTCAACTGCCTGGATTAACCTATACAACATGTCGCAGTTTAATTTATCGTTAATTTTCTGTGTTTACAGACGAACTGTTTTGTAAACAACGCCATCTGATCGTTGTATTGTCCTGTTTTATTAACCTGTCAAATTATACGCTTGCTGAACACGCCATATATAGCTTCGGTTGATATCGATCGTTTCCGCGAATAAAAGCTTTCTTACTTTGCTTATTCAAGTACCTGTATATTTATTTGTGGATCTCGTGAAAAACGTTTGAAACACAGGTTTACCCAAGCTAAATATATCCTTTCAGTGACGTAGGAATATTCAAATTTGACAGGTTAATAAAACAGGACAATACTACTGTAGTCAATTTGTCTGTTTTGTCATGAATAAATTCAAAAGATAACATTTATTCCTTTACTATACAACAAGTCTGCCCGACACCTCCCCGATTCATACATGTAAATAGAAACAATACTAACACATAATATGTCATGCCTAACTTTTATCCTGTCGGTAATGGCTATATGCACTCTGTGGCCAGTTTGGATCCAGACCGGACATGGAACGATCGTGTCCGATCGGGACCCAAACTGTGAAGAAAATGCCTTAGATCTAAACCATCTTGGAAATTTCACGATAGAGATCTACAATTTTTTAAATATCTACGATGCTCAGTTTTTATACTCACTTTAATAAGCATCTAATATATTATCTTATTATCCCATGCCATAGCCATTATCAATTGTTATTACTTACTGTACTGCTACAGATCAAATATACCAAAACCTCAATACTTACAGAGACTTTGCTGTAGTGTGGTCTAACTGTAATTGGCTATACTGCACGTGCAGATCCTGCTCTAGTCTGACGACGATAGTTTCCCCGATACATACCTGCATATAAGACGACATGTGTACAAAATGTAAATAATGTGAAGCTACTATGGCTACATTTTCTCCAGCAGTTAAATAGATTGACAGAAGGCTGCCTCGCACTGTAATGGTTGTCGATCAGTATGGATACAGCTCAAATACCCCTCGAGATGTACTTGATCAGAATCCAAACTGCCTGCACCATAGGCATCTCGAAGTTATTATCCGTGAATTGTAATCCCCACATTGTACTGTTTTGATACAAAGTCGGTCTGTTGTTTGGCGACATCTAATCGGGTGACTGCCTAGTACAGGACGATTCGTCCT
Organism: Azorinus chamasolen; assembly: GCA_963576725.1. NCBI lineage: Eukaryota > Metazoa > Mollusca > Bivalvia > Cardiida > Solecurtidae > Azorinus > Azorinus chamasolen. The sequence continues at coordinate 78,419,067 of OY755235.1, read as the reverse complement.
GTATTGGGCGGTCGCCTGTTAATAAGGTGATCGCGCATACATGACTGACTGTCTCTTTAATCAACTTGTCCTGCAATCCGAAATACTTGTTTAATATCCCAGTCAATTCCATAGAACGCGCCAATTTATGCATACCCTCACGAGAGACCGCATCTTGCGGATTCTTATCTGGGTCTGCAATGTTTACCTAATACGGCCTTGCAGGGCTGGTTCTACTCAAGGCTGTTCGACTCATGGGGAATGGGTGCTATATGCGTTTATGGGGGCTGTTCCTTGTGAGCCGAACACCAATGGTTCTACTTACCCCTATGTGATGGTGTTATTTCTTTGTTATACCTACCTGTAAACCTGCTCCATATTTTATTTCGATGGAGTTTGTTATATACGGGTATTACAGCGGACATCCATGGCGATCTCTCTATACTGTAGTTTCATTTACATGTATATTCGCGAAATACAATATCATCATCACTTCGCTTAATCTTACAGACCTCGCAAACGGTGCATACCCCGTGAGAAAACGTATTTGGTGGATTCTCATTTGGGTCGACACTGTTTGCCAATCACCGCCTTGCAGGCCCGGTTCTGTTATCTTATTATTATTCTTTACACCTGCAAACCTGCTCCATATTTCGTTTCGATGGAGTCGGCTACAAGCGGGTATCTATAAACATGTATCTTTGAACAAGTTACGCCTTACTATGCCTTGTTCCTATCCTAATAATATTAACTTGCTGTCAGCCTTAAATGTACAGTTACTTTTGAGGAACATAGCGATTTTTACTGCTAACCAGTAACCACACGCTTGACCCGTGGGCAATGCACTGTATAATGCCATTCAGTTTATATAGACTTACTCAAGGACGAGCCACTTTAGAACTAATACACACGCAGATGAAAAGTGGCACTTGTCGGTTTCAGTGGGTCTGACTTATGTGTAACACATGGGGTCGGACCTGTTGACACTGGCAACTGTACTTTGATCCGACCCCAGCTTCATTTACCCTGAAATATACTAGGCTTTACTCCTGTTGTCATGTGATCTTGCATGTATATACGCCAGTAATTTAATACCTAATGCTGCATGTATACCTGCGTGTAACTATCTAATCGTAGATCCAAATGCAATAGTGTACAAATCAGACTAACATCGAACAAGTTAATAATGTTTTAATCAATTTGCTTTATATTGACTGGTATTGTTTATGCTGAAATGTATGTTATTATATGTGGTAAGATGGGCATATTGCCTTATTTCCTGAATAAAATCTATCTATTTAAAACTGATTAAAAATAAACACCAAATTACCTCTTGGGTCCGCTCATCCTGTCTGGCGGCCGGAACCTGCACGCTTCCGACGTGGACTTCATGCGCGGATCAAGAATACTATCCATACGTCGCATGTCGACCGGTACACAACTGACGGAAATTGTTATTACGAAACTGCTAGATTCTTACCCCCACGATCGGAACCCAAACCTGTACTTATATTTATTTGATGTATGTTATTATGTCATTTCCCCATGTTGTATGTTTATACCTGGGTGAAAAATAAAAGATTTGTTCTGTTCTGTTCTGGTTAAAATTAGCAAAGAAATCTGCATCCGACGTTTTGGGGCTATAAAATGTTCCAATCAAAAATGTTTTCTTCATAACTTTAACGCTGATCCAAAGAGATTCAGTACAAAATTGTTCTAAGTCAGCTATTCTTTCGCAAATCAGATTAGAAGATGCATAAACAAGTAACCCCCCTCCGTGATTAGTTCTATCTTTTCTATATGGCGTATCATATAATTCAGACAAATATAATGATTCATCAGAGACAGACATATCCAAGTGAGTTTCAGTAAAACATAAAATGTCAAAATCAGCGAAAGTGTCCCTGATGAAATCCAATTTATGTCTGATGCTCCTTATGTTACTATGCAAAATAGATAGGCAACTTGGTGCAGTTGTATGAACAGTCTCAGGCCCAGGATTAGATTCAATATCTCCAGCTTGTAATAGCAAAAGTAATACAATGAATAAAAAGTGAAAGTCAACATAATATTCTCTAATACAAAGCAACAGCTTACATAGCAAGATAAATGCATTCCGTAAGATACTGAACAGTTCAAATGAAATATTTAACTTGACTTTTGTCTTACTGAAAAAACTATATCTCCCGCTGTGGAACAGACCAATGGAGTATCTCCAAGTCTGTAGGTCGTTACCCATTGGGTAATAAGCTAAATATATAATTCAATATCTCCATAAAGTCTGGTCCACAGCTAGGTGAAGTCCTCTGATCATGTACTAAGAAGGAAATATGAGAGACGAAAAAGGGACTAAGAAAGAAAAGAAACGAGAGAAAAAGAAAAACAAATACAAGACAATGAAACATGATGAAATGACAGTGAATTTTCCTGGGGAAAAGATCATTTGGAATCTAACAAGCTACTCATAATTATACTATCGGGAATAAATAAAGATAAATGTAAATAAATGTAAATGTAAGCAACAAAAGCATTACTTGTGAGTTTTGTTTACAGTCGTGCGAACAGTAATGACCTTGGGGAGGAGAGGGGGGGCGTGAACAAGATACAAAGTCCTGTTACCCTTTTCTTCCCCTCTCCTTTTGCCGTCAGATGCTTCACCATCATATCTGAGTATACACTTACATTCGTATCAGCTAGATCACGACGATACCATGAGAACCCTTGGTCTCATCATGATCCAAACTGTTTGACACTGACCAGAGCATATGAAGAACTTTAACCTAAAGCAGACGACAGCGCGATCAGACGACATTTAATGGGCCTCGAAAGGTCCATGTAGCATAACATATCCAAATTAATATGCCTTACTGAACAGAACAGATCATGCATTGATTTAAAGACATTACCCAGGTCCATTCAATGATTCCCCCCCCCATTGTTCTCAATAGGCGTGAAAGTAACAGTAAAAGCAAGTGTGCAAAATATGGCAAGCCGTCTCATTCTGTCTAGAGAGGCCCTGACATACAATTAGTCAAGGGGAACACACTCAAAAGACCATTGTTGGTCAGAACCCAATAGAAGTTCAACCCTTAAGAAGCCTACCACTAACAAACAAAGGGCCATATGCAAACAGGTTGGATCCAGATGAGACGTCAAGTAACCCGGCATCTTATCTGGATCCAAGCTTTTTGAGCGCTTATGTATATCAGAGAGTAATCACCCGTTCTCACAGCATCTCTCGGTAAAGAATTGCTGAAGTATGATTTTTCGTTAGTGTGGGTCAAGTACTTTCAGTGAAAAAAAAAGACAGATTACATAGGGCAATACTTCCAAAAGAGATGTCCCACAGAGTTATTATCCTTGGACACAGCTGCCTTTTCTCCCAACAAGGTCTATCAGAATATGTAAATACTGCTCAGAAAGTTATAATTTAACCCCTGCACCCTGCACTTGATCTCAATGAGATATATTTGTATGTGGAGTGTCAGGAATGTAGGTTGAGCACTTTAGAAGACATTCACAGGCCGAACGGACAAAGCGGGGCCTATATGCTCCTTCTTATAGTTTCAGGGAGCATAATACAAAATAAAAACATATACTGCATTAGTGACAATCTAATCATTTCCAAATCATCAAATGTAAGAGACGGGCCTCACATGGAACGCTCCAGTGGTTCTTGACAGGCAGACTGCTATAGCTCTTACCATGTGCCGCATGCTTTTTCACAGGTTAGCTGTAAAGACCCAAGCCGGCCAAGGGAATGTCTTTAAAAAACAAAACATACATATTGCAAATGAGCAGGTCCCAATTACTGATACCGGTCCCTTAGGCATGTATATTCTTATCAGAAACGGTGACACCATAGGTATCCATTAGCCTTTTAACCCTTTCCCTGTTGCATATCCATGTAAGAAACAAAGACACCACACATGTCAACCAGACTATTTCCTATAATGGCATATTAGCACAGGCCATTTTGGCTCAGGCAGAAGCTGTAGAATCAGACCTATCTTACACCATAAGCAAACAGAGCAGACCCTAATCAGACGGCTCCTATAGGAGCTGTCTGATCTCGGTCTACTTTGCTCGCAGATGCGTCACAAAGCGCTTACATAAGGGAAAGGGTTAAAGCGAAATATTAAACATGTAGCACTATTGCTAAATTAGAATGTACATAATGCAATCTGTTATTCTATGTGCAAACAATGCAGATCCCGACCAGAACCGTCTGATCAGGATCTTCTCTGCAATCAAAGGACATGAAGGAATATCAAAGGAGGCAAAATTAAACGGATCATTAGAGATACTGACATTTAGGATCAAGATGAGACGTTGAGTAACTCGGTCTCAACATCTTCCAATAGGATTATATAGTAAACTTTAAAGATCTTCTTGTCCCCTGGGATCAAAAATGACCCATTCCTTTGTGTGTGCGTGCGTGTGTGTGTGTGTGTAAGGGGGGGGGGGGTTAGAGCTGTCATATTTAGCATGAAGCACCATCTGGTGGAGCTTTACCAAGACTGTTAAAATTGTGCCCCTGGGGTCAAAATTGATTGGTCACATGACACCACCTATTTCGGCACTTCCGCGTGGCAGAAATGTTGGTCACATGGCTAGCTGTAATTCATGTGGGGTTTATCTGAAACTGTTATATACAGTAAGAACCTGTTTTAAGCGATCATTACAAAGATGTCTCATTGTGGGTCTTTCTGACAAGTGGTAGCTTAGTGCAAGTCGAACATAATTCAATTGGGAGTTTTCTGCATGGCCTTTTCCCAGCATGAAGCAAGCACCTGCTTTTGTTCACTAAATACAAGGTCTCTTACGACAGGTTCTACTGTATTGCATGCTTTTAACAAATAACGAATTGCTCATTAATGGAATTGTCATGGACGAGATTTTCACATTTCGCTGCCAATGTCGCATAAATTTATGATTATCATTGCTAACAGTTTGGATCCAGCAAAGGCAGTTGTTCATGAAAAATTCAACTTTTTCAAAATATAATGAGCTGTTGAAATATCTGTTGAATCGGGAAAGAAAAGAGAAATGGAGATGAAACAGAATGACATGATTGGCACAAAACTATGGTTTTTAAATATTGTTAAAAGCGATGGGGAATGTAAAAATTTAGGTTAATGTTTAAAGGCATTAATAAACGCTCTACAGGCAGAATGGTGCTGGCTGATTTATTTGGAATTTTCTTTTCAGATCCGACGAGCTTGGCGAAATATCCGCCGTACAATTAAAGAGATTGTGCACGTGCTGGTGCTGTTTTATTTCTTCATATTTGTGTTTGCGCTGATCGCCTATCTGATGTTTTCAACCAGGTATTATTTATAGTATTATCTTCATTGTTGAGTACAGTCAGCCATTTTAGCTCACCTGAGCAAAGCTCAGGGTGAGCTTTTGGGAGACTTGAATGTCCGGCGTCCGTCGTCAACAATTGGCTTGTGAACACTCTAGTGGTCACACTTTTAGTCTAATTTTCATGCAACTTGGTCACAATGATTGTCTTGATAAAATCTCGGACGAGTTTGAAAGTGGGTCCCGTGGGGTCAAAAAGTAGGTCACTAGGTCAAATAGTAGGAAAACCTTGTGAACACTCTAGAAGTCACATTTTCAGTCTAATATTCATCAAACTTGGTCAGAATGAGTGTCTTCATCAAATTTGGTCAGATTGATTGTCTTAATAAAATCTCGGATAAGTTCGAAAGTGGGTCATGTGGGTTCAAAAACTAGGTCACTAGGTCAATTAATAGGAAAACCTTGTGAACACTCTGAAGGTCACATTTTAAGTGTAATATTCATCAAACTTGGTCAGAATGATTGTCTTCAGAAAATCTCGGACAAGTTTGAAAGTGGGTCATATGGTTTCAAAAACTAGGTCACTAGGTCAAATAGTAGAAAAATCTTGTGACCACTCTAGAGGTCACAATTTTTGTCCAATCTTCATGAAACAGTCAGAATGATTATCTGGATAAAATCTCGGACGCGTTTGAAAGTTGGTTATACTGGGTGAAAAACTAGGTCACTAGGTCAAATAGTAGGAGAACCTTGTGAACACTCTAGATGTCACATTTCAGCTCAATCTTCAAGAAACTTGATCAGAATGATTGTCTTAATTAAATCTTGTATAAGGTCGAAAGTGGGTCATGTGGGATCAAAAACTAGGTCACTAGGTCAAATAGTTTAAAAACCCTGGTTAACATTCTAGAGGTCAGATTTTTAGCTGAATCTTCATGAAACTTTATCAGAATGATTGTTTCGATAAAATCTCGGATGAGTCTGAAAGTGGGTCACATTGGTCAAAAACAAGGTCACTAGGTCAAACAGTAGAAGAACTTGCAGAACACTCTAGAGGTCACAATTTTGTCCAATCTTCATGAAACTTAGTCAGAATCATTGCCTGGATAAAACTTCGGACGAGTTTGAAAGTGGGTCATGTGGGGTCTAAAACTAGGTCATTAGGTCAAATAGTAGAAAAACCTTGTGAACACTCTAGAGATCACATTTTTAGCCGAATCTTCATGAAACTATCAGAATGATTTTTTTTTAAACCTCGGGTCACGTGGGGTAAAACATAGGTCACTAGATTAAACAGTAGAAAAGCCGTGTGAACACTCTAGTGTCATGTTTTTTGTCCAATCTTCATGAAACTTGGTCAGAATTATTGTCTTGATAAAATCTCGGACAAGATCGAAAATTGGTCACGCGAGGTCAAAAACTAGGCCACTAGCTCAAATAGTAGGAACACCTTGTGAACACTCTAGAGGTCACATTTTTAGCCCAATTTTCATTGGTCAGAATGATTTTCTTGATTAAATCAATATTCTAAATCTTTGAAAATATTGTTCTACAGAACCACTGCTCATGATCCACTATCAACATTGTTCAAATAGTGTCCCTTATGACAATATTGGCCCCATCTTAGGAGCCGTCTGATCTGGGTCTACTCAGTTAATTAACAGAGGTGCCAAAAGGCATAATTAACCTTTTCGATCACATACCAACACCGGTGTTTCAACGTTGAAACATTGCGTGTCTGCTGGATATCATGCTCGGCAACTTCTCTGTTTCAGATTTTTAAGGAGACTTACTTCAAGTTTCTTCAAGTTATTTTCATTTTGTGTTAAACAGACTGGATCCTGGTGAATTACTGGAATTCTCATCGGATCCCAGTCTGTTATAAAGGTATTCACGGATTCGCCAATTCATGCTCAACATTGTCGTATGCAAACGTTGTTTTCTGCCCACTTCTGTTTGCGTCAAAAGACATTGTCAAGTTATCCTGATCAGACTGAGCGACACGGTTGTACTCGACGTCACTGTTGGTATAGGTAATCACAGACACTGACACTAGGTCGAAAAACACTATAATTCTATACATGTATATATAAAAACATCCGTTATAAAAATAATATAATAATAATTATTATTATCATTATTATTATTATTGGTATTACATGTATTATTATTTTTACTTATTTATTTATTTTTATTTTATTTATTATTTATTAGGGCACTGCATTGAAAATGCAGGAGCCCCATAGGAATCACAGTTTCTGTCCGTCAACAATTTTGATGTGACGCGATAACTCAAACAGTAGGCCTAATTCACATATTGGTTTCATATTAAGGGCATCTGCTTAGTATCATCAGATGAAGACGCCTATAGTTTTTTTAGCTCACCTGAGCTGAAGGCTCAAGGTGAGCTATTGTGACCGCCTGTCGTCCGTCTGTCTGTGGGTTCACTTTTACTCAAATAACTTCTTCTCCTAAACCACTGGGAGGATTTCAACCAAATTTCACAGAAATGTACTTTAAGGTGTCCTCTATCAAGTTTGTTCAAATCATGACCCCCGGGCGAAAATGGCCCCACCCCACTACTTTTAAAGTTTTTTTTTAAATCTTTAAAAATATTCTTCTCTGAACCCACAATTCCTTTTGATATTTGGTATATAGCATCATCTAATGGTCCTTTACCAAGTTTGTTCAAATGATGACCCCCGGGCAAAATTGGTATATTGATATTTGGTATGAAGCATCACCTAATATACCTCTACCAAGTTTGTTCAAATAATGACCCCTGGGCCAAAAATGGTCTCACCCTGGGGCTTTAAACTTCTTAATATCAGAAACAACACTTAAAAGTTTCCCTTAGCAATTTCTACACAGTTATTTTCCTTGTCTCATCATATAGCCATTAAGGGACAAGGGGAGATAACTGCATTGGACACAATATTTATAATGGAAGGTGTATCAGTGTCGCCGTCTTAGAAGCCATAGAAACAGGTCTATAAATTCCATGAACAAACAGAGCAGACCCTGATCCTATAAAAGCCATCTTATCTGGGTCTACTTTGTTTGCAGATGCATGAAAACAAGTTTATATGAGGGAAAATAAGGGTTAAATAGACTTCTTCACATCAGAAACTACAGCTAAAAGGTTACAGCACACTGGACAGTAGTGCTCTTAGAGCAACTGTTAATCCCTCCAGGTCAGTACTACTCTTAACTCTTTGCACGCTAGCGGCGAAGCTGTGATTACCTATGCGAACAGTTTGGATCCAGATGAGAGACCACCTGGACAATACTAGCTTGTTGGGTTTTAAAGTGGGCGATGATTGCCCTATAAAAGAAAGATCACACCTTGTATACTGTATCCATGTTGTACTAATCCGCTTCTTTTCTGCACCTGTATATCCTAATGCCTGAGGCACACACATTTGAATTTAAAAAATCAGTATTGCACAAAATTGATTTATTTATTTCACTTTTTAAGTCAAAATCACAAAACAGAATCACTTAAAAAGTACACCAATCTATTAACACTTCCTTCGTGCACAATTGTGTCACTTTTTGGAAAGTTTTATGGAGTATTTCCCTCTTAAAACTATGCAAAGCATCAGAGCGAAATCAATGCAGCCTTCACACTTTGGCGCATAAATATAGATTTTGGACAATTTGGCTTAGCTAAATTCAGAGGCTCTAGAGGGGGCAACTCAAAATCAAGGCGTATTTGGGATGTAAATAAAGGTGTTCATTTAAACAAATTAAGGGAAACACCTCAGTCAATTGCAATTGTTTCTAAAAACCCTCAAACTGAAAGTAGGGTTTCATCTGACGGCGTAAACCTCAGTCACTTGAAACAGTTCCCCCAGGTAATCCCCATTGTTTCAAAAGCTCACCGGTACACGAGTAAATTCTCAACAGCGCCCTGTTCTAAGAAAATGGAAACTCTTGTGCATGTAAAACGCGAAACTCCAATGCCAGTTAGAATTCAGACTTTTGTAAAAGTATGCAGTTTAAACCCCAGGTCAGTCAAAAACAAGGCTCTTTCTATTTGCGACTATATCATTTCAAATGACTTTGATGTGGTAGCCATTACAGAAACCTGGCTCGGTAGTTCTGTAGACAAATCTTGCTTAAGTGAACTGGTTCCTACTCATTACAAAATCGGACATGTCCCTGGCTGCAATGCCAATCGTGGCGGCGGGGTAGCAGTCATACATAAGGCTTCAATTGGACTTCGCCTCCATACATCAACAAGAGATAATGATTTCTCAAACTTCGAGTACATGGACTGCACTTTAAGTATCCGAGATTTCACGCTGCGCCTAGTAGTTGTTTATAGACCACCACCATCACGTGGGAATGGTCTAAAAACCTGGAAGTTTCTTGAGAATGAGTGGCCATCTTTCTTATCTAGATTTGCCACCACCGACAGACCGGTCGTCATTGTAGGGGATTTGAACATCCACCTTGACATTCCAAATGACAGAAACACTGCTAACTTTGTTAGTACACTCGAATCATTTGGACTGCGACAGCATGTGAATGAAGCCACTCATATAGGGGGACATACTCTTGATGTTGTTATTACACGGGACGGTGATGACTGTGTGTCAAACATTGAAGTCACAGATCCTGGACTGTCCGACAGTAGTGGTAAAGTTTCGCGAGATCATTTTTCCGTAACTTTCGAGGCAAAGGCCGCAAAACCTCCAACAGTGAGGAAAACTGTTTCATTTCGAAAACTTGGGGCAATTAATGTTGAATCATTCAAGACAGATCTCCTCAACTCGGAACCCATCGAAGCGAGTATGCAGACGATAGATGTTGATGAGCTGGTTAAATCAAATACACAAACACTGGCAGCGCTTGTCAATAAACATGCACCACTGTGTACAAAACCCATAACGCTCAGACCATCATGTCCTTGGTATACCCAGGAACTGCATGATGCGCAAGTTGGAACGGAACTGGAAAAAGTCCAGACTCACAATAGACCATCAGCTATACAGAGAACAGTGTGCCAAAGTCAACAAGCTGCTAATAAAGTCAAAGATTGATTTCTACTCAGAGAAAGTTGAATCATGCCAGGCAGACTCAAAAAGACTTTTCAGAGTCACTAAGCATCTGCTAGGTTCAACTAGTGACATCTCATTGCCTAAGACTTCATCCTCGAAGCAGCTTGCGCAAGATTTCAGTGACTTTTTCGTTGACAAAGTGGACAAAATACGTGCAGATATTGCATCAGGTAATGTATCCAGTGCGCCGATTAACACTGCGATGCAGCATTCAATAAACGTATTGGAAAAGTTTGCTACAGCTACAGTAGAAGAAGTAGGACATATCATTAAGGCATCCCCCTGTAAGTCCTGCGAACTGGATCCAATACCTACATAGCAATTAAAGTCATGCCTAGATGAACTCCTACCGATTTTGACAAATATTGTAAACTCCTCTTTAGACACAGCCTACATTCCAAAAAGTTTCAAAAGGTCACATGTCAGACCTCTTTTAAAGAAACCGGATCTCGATTCAAATGAGCTGAAGAATTATAGGCCTATATCAAATCTGCCATTTGTCTCCAAAGTGTTAGAAAAAGTGGTCGACAAACGCATTGTCTATGATTGAGTCCCACCTGAACCCGAATAATCTACATGATCACCATCAATCAGCATACCGAAAGCATCACTCAACAGAGACTGCTCTTCTGAAAGTTCAGAATGACATCCTTCAATCACTAGATAAAGATGAAACTACAGTTCTGGTGATGCTCGACTAATCGGCTGCATTTGACACTATCGATCACGGAAGATTGCTAAAGCGCCTAGAAAAAGACTTCGGAATCACTGGGAAACCCCTAGAGTGGATGACCTCCTATCTAAATGACCGTTATCAAATAGTGTCAGTAGATGGGGAGTTGTCCACCCCAGTTAATATGAAGTTTAGCGTGCCACAGGGATCGGTCCTAGGACCAAAACACTACATTATGTACACAAAACTTGTCGGCTCAATCTGCAGAAACCACTGGCTAAAGCACCATTTTTACGCCGATGACTCACAGTTATACCTATCCTTTAAGCCCAAGGACATCTCCTGTCAACAAGAAGCTGTCACCAAGAAGCTTTATCACGAGTTGAGAAATGTCTCAAAGAAATAGTCTCTTGGATGCACCAGAACATGCTGAAGCTCAATACTGACAAAAATGAGGTCATCCTGTTTCATACGAAAAACACAGTAGTACCTGAAGACATTCATGTGCAAGTAGGGCCCTCTAAGATCAAACCGTCTTTGTGTATAAAGAATCTCGGTGCATGGCTCGATTCACAAATGGATATGGCATCACACATCAATTCGGTCTGTAGGTCTAGTTATGCACAGCTCCGACGAATAGGTCATATAAGAAAGTACCTCACACCTGATGCTACCAAGGCTTTGGTGAACTCTTTGGTAAAATCGAAGATAGACTACTGTAACTCATTGCTGCATGGAATTTCGAAAAACATACTGCGGAAACTTCAAAGAGTTCAAAACACAGCAGCCCGCATCATAACCAGGACTCCTCGATATGATCATATCACTCCGGTTTTGAGAGAACTTCACTGGCTTCCGGTTCAACATCGCATTGAATTCAAAATTCTGACACTTACATATAAAGCCATGCACAATGAATCCGCCAAGTACATTGTCGACATGCTTGACATGTACCGGCCCTGCAGAGAATTAAGGTCAGCAAGTAATTCCTTGTCATTGGTTGTACCAAAAAGTCGTAAGGTGAAATACGGTGAGAGAAGTTTCATGCATGCAGCTCCGAAACTCTGGAATGCTCTGCCATCAGGCATTAGAGATGCAAGCTCACTGGCATGTTTCAAAAGATCTCTGAAAACACATTTCTTCAACATATGTTATTAGGACAGTTTAGGAAAAGTAGCTTATAATCATCAATTATCATACCTTACGACTCCTTTGCCATTGCAGCCCTTGGGATATGCTGTAGGAATCAAACTCTCATTGACCGGGTAGATAATCATGTGGTTCCTACCGGTTAGCGATTTCATATTTATTGTATATCATATTTATTGTATATCTATTGCTTATCATTCATTGACTGGGTAGATTAATCATGTGGTTCCTACCGGTTAGTGATTTTATATTTATTGTATGTCTATTGCATATATTTCATTGACTTGGTAGATTAATCATGTGGTTCCTACCGGTTAGTGTTTTTTTTTTTTTTTTATTGTATATCTATTGCATGTCTTTCATTGACAGGATGGACGATCATGCGGTTCCTTCCGGTTATGATTTTCATATCTATTGTATATATTTTGTATATCCTTCACTGACCGATCCTTCACTGACCGGACGGACGATCATGCGTTCCTTCTGGCTAGTAATTTTATATTTATTGTTTATCTACTGTAAACCTTTCATTGTCTGGATAAATAATCATGCGGTTCGTTCCGATTATTGATTTCATCCATGTGCAGCGCTTTTGAACGCACATATCCTGTGTGAAAAGAGCGCTATGTAAATGTGGTATAATAATAATAATAATAATGCCGCCTCTCATCAGGATCCAAACTGTTTGTCATCTTGACCATAGTTTTGCAAAAAATGATAGAAAGTTTATTTTAAGAATTGAAGCAGACGACCATTGTTGCAAATGAGAAATTACTTAGCAAAGGGCATTTTGAAAGGAATGTTGACCCATTAACCCCATGATGTGTATTGTTGGTGACTTGTGGTGCCAAACTGGGAATTTCACAGCTGGATGTTGTCATAAGTCTTTGCATAATGTTATGTTGTTTCTGCAGTTAATTTATGTGATTTGAAAAAAAAAAGTATTTAATATCATTATGGTCATTTATTTTAATAAATTTTATTATGCTTATTATGTAATATAGTCTTTATAATTGCATTTAGTTGAAGTTTAGGTGTTTAATAAAGACTTTTCTCCTTGCTATTAATTGCATTTATTTTAATTTGATTTTGAAGACAAATAATGTCTTAAGTTAATCAAAATTATTGTCAATTAATAATTAATGTTACTCAAAAAATGAGTAAAACTTCTCAATTTCAATTGTTAAAATAACTAATGACCCATTTAATTGACTGATTATTAGATATTCATACCTAGAGCTGGAATTATTTCTAAACACCTATTAACCCTTTCCCAGTTTGCTTTGACAAAAACTGATCTGGGTCTACTCTGTTTGCTTATGAGTAAAAACATGTTATTTCCATGAAGAGAAGTTTTAGCTTTGATAAAAACTGTAAAATCAAATCTATATCTTGTCAAAAGCAAACAGAGCAGACCCTGATCAGACAGCTTCTATAGGAGCTGTCTGATCTGGGTCTAATCTTATTTTTAATCCTTAAAAACACATTATTTCTGTAAAAAGAAGTTTTTGCTTTGACAAAAACTGTAGAATCAGATCTATATTGTGTCAAAAGCAAACAGCAGACCCTGATCAGACGGCTTCTATAGTAGCCGTCTGATCTGGGTCTACTCTGTTTGCTAATGCGTAAAAACAGGTTTATATGAGGGAAAGGGTTAGAATATTTTTAAAGATATTTTTATTGGTCATTTCACTATTGGTCAGCTGAAGGGGGGGGGGGGGGTCACTTATATAAGGAGCTTTGAAATGCTCTTTCAAAGAGATCTGTAATGTCGTCTGCTTCAGATTTGTCGACATTTGAATTTCTAAAAGATCAGTTTTAGGCATTTTGACCTAAGTTGTAAACAATTTAGATCTTGGTCAGGCAGTTACTTGGTATTAGATCTGAATCCAGACTGTGTGTCAATCTTAGTTCAAGTTGATTCAGCAGTGAAAGCAGTGTCATCTGCTAGAAATGTTGTCTGCTGAAAAATTAACATTGTCAATATTACTGTAACTCAGGTGAGCGATATAGGGCCAATGGCCCTCTTGTTTGGGTTGAATCTGATCACTATCTCTAGAGTTATCTGCCTTTGATTCATTGAAAATGCCATCAACTTTTGTTAACACTTGATGTGACGCGATAACTCAAACAGTACTTCACATATTTGGTTCATATTAAGATCATTATTATCATTATCATTACTGTTCTATACGGTAAGAGTTACACATAGAACTATATTATGGACATATAAGGCAGGTGTAGGTAGCATAATGCAGGCCAAAAGTAATGTATTACATAAGCAACCACCTGATTCCAATGTTCAATAAATGAATGGTCGCTTAAGACAGGTTCTACTGATCAAACTGATCTTTTTTTGGTTTGGTTATTCAGAATAATGAGTGTATTTCTGTACTCTTTTTCAGGACTGATCTTGTCTATCCAGACGGACGTCCCTACTTCAAGGAATACATTGACTGCGTATGGGATCTTTACGTTCTTGTGACGACCTCAAACAACCCGGATGTTATGTATGCAGTCTAAAATATTTGCCACTATTTTACGCCAGCATTCCAAGTAACTGTATTCTGCGAAATGAATTGTCGTATTCTTTAATCTTCAAAGAGATTATTCTTCCATATTCATTTTCAACCAGACACACTTTCCTTCATATAAACGCTTATCACGCATTTGCAAACAGAGTTGACCCGGATCAAAAGGCTCCTGTAGTGGCCGTCTGATCAGGGTCTACTCAGTTTGCTTATGGAATTATATATATTTGATCCTACAGTATTTGTCATGCAAATAAACCCCAATTCCTTGAAATATTTACATTATAAAAACTAAATTAATGAATATTCATGACATGACCTATTGATGCATAACCAGGGGGCAAAACACTACAATACAAGGGGTCCCAGGCTCGGACCCCCCCCCCCCCCCCAACCGGTCGGACCAAGTCCTTCGGGTGCGACTTTATAAACCGAGGTCTGATGAGCCAGTGCTTTACACTGGGTATCTAGAAGAACCAGAGAAACTATGTCGAAAATACGACTTTTATACATCGAACCCTGGTTTCTCTATATCCGCCACCTCTCCTCCCTTTAATGCAGTCGACTACTTCATTTTGCTCTTGTTGTAAAGTTGGGAGTACTTGCAGTATTGGCCCTAGACATTTAATGCACCAGACAACTTCCTTGTGCCTTTGTTGTCAAATTGAGAGTATTTTCGGTATTGGACATACATAAACCAAATTACGTGTAGATACATTGTATGTGTAAAGTAAAACATCTCTGTAACGATCGGTTACACTGTGTGTTTTAAGGCAGGTGTAACTTAATGCTGAATGATGGGGTATGCTATAGAACCTTTTTGCATTATTTTCGCCCGGCATTAAGCAACCATTTGCTTCTACAGACTGTTATATTTATTTATTAATTTAGTGGTTGGTATAGAGGGGCAACTAGTAAGATAGGCAGTTCTCTTTCCTCCATGAATGTTCATGTAAGAACTAATGGCATCATGAATATTAATTAATTTAGTTTTTATAATGGCAAATGGACTCAGGAAGTTTTGGACATGGTAGAAACTGTAGAATCATAACTATATTATATCATAAGCAAACAGAGCAGACCCTGATCAGACGGTTCCTATAGGAGCCATCTGATCTGGGCCTACTCTGTTTGCAAAGGCGTAGAAAAGTACAAATATGAGTCATGCAGGAAACACCACATACAGTCGCCCGAACAGCAACACTAGAAAACACAGCAAATGTACATAACTAGCAAAAACATAAAGAGCAAAACAAACAAACAATAGGGGGAAGATGGAAGTACCGCCTTGGACAAAAGTCACTGGGGGTTGAACTGGTTTCTTTTCATTAAATATTTCAAAGAGATCCAACACCTTGAACACTATTAAAATCAAGGCATATTTATGGAGTAAACTTATGAACTTATGAATGTTGTTGGTTTGTTGGTTTAATACGATGTATTTTCTCACACATGCCGTGTCCTTGAAAAGTATGGTACTGTGCTCTGCAACGTTACTATAGTAAATCGAACTGAAACGAGTACTTTCAAATGTAATTAAATGTTCATGAATAAGAATGCACCCCAGTAAAAGTTTCCAAGTCTAGAATCGTTGTTCATTTCCCATATTAAACATTTACTCCATCTATACGCCTGATAATTACTTTACAAACAGAGTAGACCCAGATCAGACAATTTCCGAAGGAGCCGTCTAATAGGGGTCCGCTCTGTTTGCTTATGGAATATTAGAATGTAGGTAAAAATGTCATAGGTAAAATGCCATAGGTAAATATGCCATAGGTAAAGTGGTAACAAGAGGGCCATGAGGCCCTGAAGCACTCAGTATGCCATTAAGCAAAGCAGTATGCCATTAATTAAAGGTCTAAGCCTTATGGTTTCAGAGAAAAATAATATTTTATATTTTTCCCATGAAAAACTGATAAGCCCTGAGGCAGGGCCAAGTTTCGCCCAGTGGTCAGGGTCATAAGTTAAACATTCTTGGCAGAGGACCACAAGCCACAGCTACATATTTGTAGAGGACCATTAGATCATGTTACATAGCAAATATCAAAGGTCTAGGTCTTACAGTTTCAGTAGTAGCCTCTAAGTCTAAAATAACAAGAGCTGTCACAGGACAGCGCGCTCAACTATTCTCAGTATTGTTAGTGTAAAAATGCTTGATAGTGGACTAAAATGGTGTCCTATGATACTAGAAGCAAGTATTCAAAGTATCAGTAAACTATCTTTAATAGTGTTCAAGATGTTGGATCTCTTTGAAATCTTTAATGAAAAGAAAAACCTAAGTTAAAAAGGCAGTATTTTTGTTAAAATGCTTGACAGTGTTATGTACTCTTGCCTACAGATCAAGCTTCTGATGGTGACCAAGTGATATAAGTTTCAAACCTTTATCTCAAAGGGTTATGTAAATAAGTGGACTTTAACAAAAGCCTCAGCCAAAAATTATAAGTTAAAAAGGGCCATAATTATGTCAAAATGCCTGACAGAGTTATGTACTGTTGCTTACAGATAAAGTGTTTATGATGGTGCACAAAAGTTTCAAACCTTTATCTCAAAGGGTTATGTAAACAAGTGAACTTTAACAAAAAACTTTACCAAAAATTCTAAGTTAAAAAGGGCCATAATTCTGTCAAAATGCTTGACAGAGTTATGTACTATTGCCTACAGATGAAGCTTGTGATGATGAACAAGTGTGCAAAGTTTCAAAGCTTTGTTCCAAAGGCGAAAGGCAAAAGTGGACTTTAACTAAAATTCTAATTTAAAAAAGGCCATAACATAGTCCAAATGCTTGACAGAGTTATGTATTCTTGCCTACAAATGAAGCTTGTGATGGTGAACAAGTGTGCAAAGTTTCAAAGCTTTGTTCCAAAGGCGAAAGGCAAACGGTGGACTTTAACAAAAACCTTAACCAGTGTGTGACGAGGACGCCGAGGCGAGTAGGAAAGCTCCACTATTCTTCGAATAGTCGAGCTAACAGAAATGATTATATATATAATATATAAATGGTTTTAAGTTACCGAATATGATTATTATATGTTTTTATATTATTATAACATATTTTTTCACACTATAGCGTTTTCCTTTTATAAATTCAATATACAATGTTACCAACTTGTTTGTATATACCTCTAGCATTTTAACCTCTGGCATTTTTACCACTTTATCTATGGTATATTTACATGTACCTACATATGACATTTTTACCGCACACCGGAATATTATATACCCGATTCTACAGATTCTGCCAAGGTCTACATTTCAATATAGCCTTTATAAAATCATTTTCATATGAAACTAAAATTCATGATGTTATTATTTCATACATAAATATTCAATGAGTAAAGAAATAAGATTTGGTAAAGAAATGTTAATGCTATTTCAGTAATTTTTTTTACAACTGCTACATTTTATTCTCATTATATACAGGATGTAAAAATGAGAAATTAACACAATTCAAAATAATAATAATACAGTATGGAGTGTATTACTTGGTTTCATGGGGAAGCATGAGGGTAACAAAATGTGTTTGCTAAAAGTAGGACATCCAGCAGAACTACTTGTGAATATTAGGACTGCTATTGAACTATTCAAAAAGGTAGTTTATTGTGAAATATAGTTCTAAAGATAATATAGATATGATCTAGATCTATTCTAAAATACTTTTACTAGATCTGCTACGGTACTGTTCAGTAGCCAGAACGACAATTTACAACACACGAATGAACGACATGAGACTGTATAACTTAATATCTAGATCTTATTGAAATAAAACGGGAATTAATTTTTTTAATACTGTTGATCTAAATTATTCGACATATTAGGCATGTCCAACAAATATATAAGAATGTCTCCCATTTCAAAGAAAGACCTGATCAAGGGATCGGGTTTTTTTGTGCGTGTTTATTTTTCAAAGTTCAGCTGGTAGTTTATAGGGCCGATTTATTCAATCTTCTTGTTGTTTCTATCCTTAGAAACTAAAACATAATTGTCATTATAGTCAGAGGATACAGTACATGTACAGAAATCAACAATTCAAAACCAACACAGTCATAAAGTGATGTGTAGGCTAACTGTTGCCTACCCTTTACATAGGGATACAAAGGTCGTTACTGGTCTTTTTGCCCACCAGTTAACTGCGCATGCGCGAAATCGACGGGTTTGTTTACAAACAGAGATTCGCCCTATAGACAACTTTGCAAGTTTGATTGTAATCGGATAGGCAAGTGAACGGACGAAGGTCATAAATACGATCTAGAAATGACATGTCCATCATCAAGTAGTACTTATTACATGTACACAAGAACTTCCATATATTATGTATACAAGTACAATAATAAAATTAACCTCTATGCTGCTGGAAGAATTTGTCGTCTGCTTAAATATATGGGTTGATTCATTACATAACCCATTGTATTTCCTTGAAATATTTGCAGGGAATAGTTGCAGGTTTCTAACAGTATGGATCCTGCTCGGACGACAAGTTGTTCGGCGTCTTATCTGGATCCAGACTGTCAATATGCACCTTCCGATCGCGATCAGCAGGATTAAGGCTAGAAATCAAAACATTCACCACAACTACCTTCGGGTCTGGGAAATAATTCCTGCAATTTCAGATGGTCTGAGATGAGTATATTGACAAACGGTTCTGGTCCGCGTGAGTCACCGAATAACTCGATTGTTCATGCCTGTCCGAACTGTCACGTTCATAAAGCAGACAATCTTTTTTTTTAAAAAAAATATTTGTTGACATGATTCGTTTCGGAATATATTCTATAGTATAAAAAAAGATTTATTCTTGAAAGAAGCATAGCATGTAAATAGGGTGCAGGTTAGAAACTATGTGGGGTGTATTGATTAAATAGGAGGCTATTATATATGAAATGTCAGCATATCTAGGATGGAGAAGGGGTTGCATCAACTACAGGTACTCATACAGGTAAACATAACATATATTGTTTATCCGGCATAAAATACATACATATTTATAGCCTTAACAAACAGAGTAGTAAACGTACAAATTCCTAGTATCTTCCAGAAGAATAATCAAAGTACTGACAGTACTGAAGGTTTCGGACAAAATATATATTATATATTGATTGTTTGCTGTGAATTGTTTGCTGAAAATGTTTTATGACACATGTCACACACAGGGCGATTCCAATAGCTCAACTTGCCACTTTATGCCAATGGAGCTAAAATTGATAGTTTAATGTAGTAAAGAGCCATCACTCCATTATTTGAAAGTAACAAATGGCCATACTTCTGCTACTATCTGGTGGATCATAACAGTAATTATATGCATCATTCACTTATCCATATATACACTTCCAACAATTTTGGACATATTCCTTGTGATTCTAAATACCCTACAACTAATTATATACTGTGGGGTGACATTAACAATATGAAAAATTATAAAGTTACAAATATTTTTCAATTTAGCATGGAAGGATACAAAGAGTTAGAAAATAAAATTAACTAGAAAATTGTTTCCAAGACAAGGACGCACCCCCTCCCCTAACAATATTGTCTCCTATATCTAGCGCTTTATGTTATATAGTGAAGGCAATTCCATAACGGGTAAAAATGGTCTATGCCTTTGCAAACAGAAAAGACCGAGATCAGATGGCTCCTGTAGGAGCCGTCTCATTAGGGTCTGCTATATTTGCTTATGATATTATAATTAATTAATATGACTTGACAGTTTCTGCCACTGCCAAACATTCAAGTGTCCATGTGCTATTAAAATAATCAATATAATTAATATTCAAGTTGCTGTAAGGACTTAATATTGTTGAATTTAAATAACTGTCAAAGAACAATTTTTGTCTTAACTAGATAGTTCAGTCTGATTGCTCGACCTTCATCAGCTGTTGTAAGAAATGGTCAGCAAATGTCGTGTGACCATTTGAGTAATGAAAATTCAACGATTGATATGGATCATCCAGAACAAGACACCAACATTTAATTTTACAGTTTATGCCATGGCCAAACATGTAGGCATTCAAATGCCATTATAATTTCTTTTTAATCTAATTCATAAGCATATGGGCATTATTTCTTACATAAATATTAAGTAAAGGGTTAACTAAGCCATCAAATTTATGAAAATATCATGCAGTTCAACTTTTTCATTTTAACAAAAGTGGCAATAATCCACAAACTAAATCTGTATTTTATACATGAAAACTTTGGGAAATTTAAGATTCGAAATGTGCTTATTTCCATTTTGTTCCTTTACAAACTGTGGCATAAATTTGACCAAATATACAGTGGTGTACATTTTCTCTTTTCAGACAAAATGTATTAACCCATTCCCTCATATTGATGCCTTTTGATGCCTCTGTAAAAGCCACTTTTTGAAACCATTGTGATAAACAGAGCATTATGAGCAATGCTCTATTTATCACAATGGTTTCTAAACTACACATTTCTAAAATGTCCTTTTTCTGTAGTAAATGATCTCTTTCGGTAGATCTGTTCAAATCGGTTGGGTCTAAATATAGCCTATGAGGTAATGGGTTAACAGCTTAAAGCATTTACTATAAATCCAAAAGAGAATTAACCCTGTCCCTCATATATAAACATCTTTCCATGCCTTTACAAACAGAGAAGACACAAATCAAATTTCTCCTGTAGCAGCTGTCTGATCAAATTTTACAATTTTTTCGAAAGCAGAAATCATCTGTGTGCATTAACCATTACAAAATTAAGCTGATAAATAATAATGATGAATATTAATTAGGGAAATGGTTCATAATTGAATAAAAGAAACTGTCTTCATATTAGTGGCAGCTGTTAAGTTACGTGTAATCTTCATAAACTATTTTCCTTTCACTTGTGCAGATACAGAAATTGGCAGCACGTTTGCACACTTTGTTTCTAAGTATTCGTCTCTAATGTCTAAAGCAATGGCCAGATCTGTTACTGAAATGGTCAGGTCCCTCGACCCAGCCTCTACCTCAATCTCCACACCAGAATCAAACACAAGGTACGACACCAGCTGGCGGTCATTGGTTGGTAGTTGTGCCTCTATCTCCTGCAATAAAAGAGTGAGGTAGAAGCAAGCATGTTAAGAAAATCAAGAACATCCAGATGGATTTGTTTTTAAAGAAAAAATGCATATACATGTATGTCACATTGAGTATGACTCATATCTTTCACTGAAAGGTCATACATGAACCTTACCTCATAGTCTTTTTAGTGTAGAACTAGAAATGTGTCCATAGGACATGAATGACCCCCCCCCCCCTTCTGGTGCCTCTAAAGCATGTTTTAAGTGCAAATAAATAACAAAGTTCTGTAACTTTGCAAAAGGTCACTGCAAAAGTGTTCTTCTTTATACACATCTTCACATCAAGGTTCTATATCTGTGAAAGTTTCAAGCAAATTCTCCAAGTGGTGTATGAGGAGTTTGACCCACAAGGTTTTATAGTGAAAAAAGTACAAAGTACTGTAGCTCCTGTAAATAAACACTAAAAATAGAGCAAAAGTTCCCTTCTATACAACCATCTTCACATTGAGTCTGTTCACTTGTTAAAGTTGGAAATAATTCCTCTACATGGAGAATGAGCAGTTAGATACACAAGAAATTTTCACTATGACTTATACAGGGTTACCACAAACCATAGAAACAAAATTCCCTGACATTTCTCAGATAATTTCAAATTGCCCTGACACATTACATTGCAACATTTTGTCTTTCTCTGATAATTTATATGTAATGTTTTTGAGGAAGTCTAAAGATATTGCCTTAAATGATAAATCTCTTCTTTTTTTCAAAATTCCCTGACATTTGCCTATATTTTCAAATTTCCCTGACAGTTCTCAAAATTCCCTGACAAGTCTCTGACCTTGAAAAAACATTTCCCTGACATGTGGCAACCCTGTTACATAATGAAGAAAATTTCAGTTCCTAACTTCAGTAATAATGGCTGAAACAAGTTTCCTTCTCTTTGTCCATTTGAACACCAAGGTTGTTTACCTGTGCAAGTTTGAAATAATTCTTCTAAATTGTGTTCATACATTTATGTGATGTACATATGGACAGACAAGAGAATGATTACATGCCTCCCGCCATGCTGGGGTCATAAGAATGTATTGTTTATTGGTGTTTAACATGACTTTTCAGTGTTACGACAATGTTCAGCTAATTCCAGGTCCAGGAAGGACCTTGGTGCTTTTGTACTTGATCCCTATATCTGATTCCAGTCAAAGATGCCATCAAGGAAGAACTACTGACCATCCGAAAGCAAGCTAGAAAGATTTCTCTCATGGTCCCTTATGAGACAATGAACTTATACACAGGGAAAAGGGCCTTGCTAATGTTCATGTATTTTGATGGCACATTTTGTCCTCTTTGTCATGGAAGTCCCTTCCCCTAAAGTGATTTTCAAGTTTGTCTTGAAATATATAATATTATATTAGTAATAATTACGACATGTTTGCTGCATAAACAGTCTTCGATCAGGTATTATAGAGCTTAATCATATTAAATGCTATGTACAGTAAATAAATACAGGAGCAATTATAACTGGGTCTACTTTGTTTGCAAAGGTATATGAGTACAGAGTAACTGATTAAAGAATAACTCGTACATGTTGTATGTGAATGAATGTCCTTACCTCCACAGTAGACAGCTTAGTGCTCTTCATGGTTGTTTTAGTTGGTCCTTGCCTTGACAAATGATCCAAGCAAGACTTCACTTGAAGACAGTTGACGGCATAGCGTAATGTGTATGGTGGCACCATCTAATTCTTGCCAAATGGTCAATGTTCTGATGTCTGCAGGTGCAGCAGCTGCACCAACAATCATCTTGTATTTTGCCTCCATCTGAAAAAGTATGAACAGGACAACTAAAGATACAGATTGCTACCATACTACTGATAGCTTATCAAAGAAAACCCTAAAGTTACATGTAACATGATGAATATTAATTATTATTTTTTTTATCAAATCATGATAATTTATTAGCTGAATTTTCCACCAGGGACAGAATCTACAATCACATCTGAATAATTCCTTTGGCAAACAGAGCAAACCCTTATCAGATGGCATCTTAAGGAGCCATCTGATCTGGGTCTACTCTGTTTGCAAAGGTTTTGGTTTAGATCAAAGAATCAATCAGTAAATCAAGTCTTTATTAAGTTTTTATGGAGTTAAGGGTTAAAATAACCCTTTACTCCATAAATACACCTTCCTTCACCTTTGCAAACAGAATAGATCCAGATCTGATAGTCCCCATACATGCATGTAGGAGCCCCCTGAGGCTGATCAGTCTGCTTTGTGTGCTTATGGTATACATGCCATGGTCAAATATACCTGTGTCAGAGTGCTATCATAATAACAAAACTAATTACTATTCATGATGTAATTATTTACTACATGAATATTCATTGAGTTAAGAATTAAGTAGACTTTAACATCCATATTACATCATCCCAGCAGTCAACATAATTTATCCCTTATAATTACTCAGTAGTCATTACAAAGGCTTATTGAATATTCACATATTTTGCAACCAGTGCTGTTCCAGGTCAGACATTTTCAGCCAGTGTCACAAATTAGCAAATTGAAATGGATCGAACAGGATATTTACGTGTCACAGTGTGTAGGTTTATCATCACTTGTACGGTTTTGCAGTACAAGCATGCATTTATGGCGACGTGGTAGAGTGCATAACTGCGAACCTGGCGACCTGGGTTCGATCTCGGGTCTGAGCGGGTATATTTCTTTATAACAAGAGAGTCGTCACGGGTGACAAATGCCCCCAAAGTGTTTGACACCGAAATGCATTTTGGCGGAAAAACAATACAATGTAATGCAGGTGTTACATGAAATTTTGATGCTGTTAAAAATGACACAGGAGTCAGTTCTTAACATTAAAAACAGAACCTTTGACGATTATGATAGCTAAGAAAAGAGCCGGAAAAGGACCCTAGGTCATTCTCAATGTTAAAAAGGACCCTGGGGTTGATTGTCAACGTTAAAAACAGACCCTGGGTAAATTCTTAACATTTAAAAAAAAAGACACATGGTCAAATTTGGAATCCCTAGCTGATAAGGTATAGGATATATTCTCCGGACAAGCTGTTTGTAAAATCGAGGTCAAAGGTCAAGGTCACAGTGACCTGAAAATGGAACGCGACACTCAATATCCCAATATGAACTCACACACCAAATTTGGAATCCTTGCCTGGTATGGTATAGGAGACATACTCCTGACAAGGTTTTTGTAGCTGGTAAGGTATAAGCTTTTTGTAAAATCGAGGTCAAGGTCACAGTGACCTGAAAATGGTATGCGACACTCCGCCATCCCAAGATAATCTCATACACCAAATTTGGAATCCGTAACTGGTAAGGTATAGGAGATATGCTCCGGACAAGCTTTTTGTAAAATCGAGGTCAAAGGTCAAGGTCAAGGACACAGTGACCTGAAAATGGTATGTGACACTTCGCCATCCCAAGATGAACTCATACACCAAATTTAGGATCCGTAGCTGGTAAGGTATAGGAGATATGCTCCGGACAAGCTTTTTGTAAAATTGAGGTCAAAGGTCAAGGTCAAGGTCACAGTGACCTGAAAATGGTATGCGCCACTCCGACATCCCAAGATGAACTAACACACCAAATTTGGAATCCGTAGCTGGTAAGTTATAGGAGTTATGCTCCGGACAAGCTTTTTGTAAAATTGAGGTCAAAGTCAAGGTCACAGTGACCTGAAAATGGTACGCGACTCCCCGCCATCCCAAAATGAACTCACACACCAAATTTGGAATCCGTAGCTGGTAAGGTATAGGAGATATGCTCCGGACAAGCTTTTTGTAAAATCGAAGTCAAAGGTCAAGGTCAAAGTGACCTGAAAATGGGACGCAACACTCTGCCATCCCAAGATGAACTCACACACCAAACTTGGAATCCGTAGCTGGTAAGGTATAGGAGATATGGTCCGGACAAGCTTTTTGTAAAATCAAGGTCAAAGGTCAAGGTCAAGGTCACAGTGACATGAAAATGGTAGGCGACACTCCGCCATCCCAAGATGAACTCACACACCAAATTTGGTATCCATAGCTGATGTGACAAAGGAAATATACTCCGGACAAAAGGTACACACACCCACACACACACACGGTGCGATCACTATATGCCGCCAAAGCCTAGCTTTGGGGGCATAAAAACACCCGGTTACATGCTAAATCAAAACCTATTTCAACAAGAGGGCCAGAATGGCCCTGACATCGCTCACCAGGCAATCAGAGGAGAAATATTTCAAAGTTTTCACTATATGTTTCTATAGAAAACTAGCCACCCCACCCCTGGGGCGGACCAATTTTGATCCAAGGGGCATAATTTATACAACTTTTGTAGAAGACCTGAACATGATACTATGTGCCAAATATGAAAGCTGAGAACCTTCCAGTTTCAGAGGAGAATATTTTCAAATTTGTCACTATATGTTTCTATTGCGAACTGGCTACCCCTGGGGCGGGGCCAATTTTGACCCCAGGGGCATAATATATATAACTTTGGTAGAGGACCTGAACATGATCCTATGTGCCAAATATAAAAGCTGGGAACCCTGTAGATTCAGAGGAGAAGATTTTCAAAGATTTCACTATTTGTTTCTATTGAAAACTGGCTACCCCTTGGGCGGGGCCAATTTTGACCCCAGGGGCATAATTTATAAAACTTTTGTAGAGGACCTGAACATGATGCTATGTGCCAAATATGAAAGCTGAGAACCCTGTAGATTCAGAGGAGAAGATATTCAAAGTTTTACTATATATTTCTATAGAAAACAAGAGGGCCATGAGGCCCTGAAGCGCTCACCTGATATAACCCCGGGCCGGGCCATTTTTGACCAAGAAGTCACCATTTGTACAAACGTGGTAGAGAACCACAAGGCAAAGCAGCATACCATTAATTAAAGGTCTAAGCTTTATTGCTTCAGGGAAAAATAATATTTTATATTTTTCCTATGTAAAAACTGATAAGCCCCAAAGCAGGCCCAAGTTTCGCTAAGAGGTCGGGTCGTAATTTGAACATTCTTGGCAGAGGATCACAAGCCAAATCTACATGTTTGTAGAGGACCATTATATCATGTTACATACCAAATATCAAAGGTAGGCCTTACAGTTTCAGAAGATTTTTAAAGATTTTCCTATGAAAAACTGATAAGCCCTTGGGCGGGGCCATTTTTGGCCCGGGTGTTCAGAATCTAAACAATATTTGTAGAGGACCATTAGATCATGCTACATACCAAATATCAAAGGTCTAGGCCTTACAGTTTCAGAGAAGAAGATTTTTAAAGATTTTCCTATCAAAAACTGATAAGCCCTTGGGCAGGGCCATCTTTGGCCCGGGGGTCATAAATTGAACAATCTTAGTAGTGGACCATTAGATCATGCTACATACCAAATATCAAAGGTCTATGCCTTACAGTTTCAGAGAAGAAGATTAAAGATTTTCCTATGAACAAGAGGGCCATGAGGCCCTGAAGCGCTCACCTGAGATAACCCCAGGGGCGGGGCCATTTTTGACCACAAGAAATCATGTGTACAACCTTGGTAGAAAAGGTCTAAGCCTTATGGTTTCAGAGAAAAATAATATTTTATATTTTTCCATGAAAAACTGATAAGCCCTGAGGCAGGGCCAAGTTTCGCCCAGTGGTCAGGGTCGTAAGTTAAACATTCTTGGCAGAGGACCACAAGCCACAGCTACATATTTGTAGAGGACCATTAGATCATTTTACATACCAAATATCAATGGTCTAGGCCTTACAGTTTCAGAAGATTTTTAAAGATTTTCCTATGAAAAACTGATAAGCCCTTGGGCGGGGCCATTTTTGGCCCGGGGTCATAATTTGAACAATATTTGTAGAGGACCATAAGATCATGCTACATACCAAATATCATAGTCTAGGCTTTACAGTTTCAGAGAAGAAGATTTTTAAAGATTTTCCTATGAAAAACTGATAAGCCCTTGGGCGGGGCCATTTTTGGCCCGGGGGTCATAATTTGAACAATCTTTGTAGAGGACCATAAGATCACGCTACATACCAAATATCAAAGGTCTAGGCCTTACAGTTTGAGAGAAGAAGATTTTTTTAAGATTTTCCTATGAAAAACTGATAAGCCCTTGGGCGGGGCCATTTTTGGCCCTAGGGTCATAATTTGAACAACTTTTGTAGAGGACCATTAGATCATGCTACATACCAAACATCAAAGGTCTAGGCCTTACAGTTTCAGAGAAGAAGATTTTTAAAGATTTTCCTATGAAAAACTTATAAGCCCTTGGGCGGGGCCATTTTTGGCCCTGGGGTCATAATTTGAACAACCTTTGTAGAGGACCATTAGATCATGCTACATACCAAATATCAAAGGTCTAGGCCTTACAGTTTCAGCGAAGAAGATTTTTAAAGATTTTCCTATGAAAAACTGATAAGCCTTGGGCGGGCCATTTTTGGCCCGGGGATCATAATTTGAACAATATTTGTAGAGGACCATAAGATCATGCTACATACCAAATATCAAAGGTCTAGGCTTTACAGTTTCAGAGAAGAAGATTTTTAAAGATTTTCCTATGAAAATTTCCATATTACCATATATGGAAAAAATGACAACAATCTCTGGCGGCCATGTTTTTTGCCAGATCAAAAATCTTTTAACAACTTTTAAAGTCTATCAACTGAGAAACATTTTGGTGAAAACTATATTCAAATCGGACAAGTCATTCTGGAGAAGAAGATTTTTCTAGATATTGTGTACAGTTGCCATAGCAACAAGACCGATGGCCCCACCCACTATCTTTTAAAAACTTTTGAAGCACCCACCCACAGTATGTATCTGACCAAGTTTGGTTACAATTGGGCAGTCGGTTTCAGAGAAGAAGTCGTTTGAAATTGTTGACGGACAGGCAGACGGACGCCGGACACAGGGGTATCACAATAGCTCACCTTGAGCACTTTGTGCGCTGGTGAGCTAAAAACTGATAAGCCCTTGGGCGGAGTCATTTTTGGCCCGGGGGTCATAATTTGAACAATCTTTGTAGAGGACCATTAGATCATGCTACATACCAAATATCAAAGGTCTAGGTCTTACAGTTTCAGAGAAGAAGATTTTTAAAGGTTTTCCTATGAACAAGAGGGCCAGAATGGCCCTGAAGCGCTCACCAGACAATAAGGAGAAGATTTTCTAAGTTTTCACTATATGTTGCTATAGAAAACTAGCCGGCCCTGGGGCGGGCCAATTTTGACCCTAGGGGAATAATTTAGACAAGAGTACCGCATACGGTACATAATACGCCCACTTGCAAACTTTCTCTGATTCAACATGCCTTATAAGTGTTGACATTTTCTAATCTGTGCTTCAGATCTTGATTTCCATATTAAGGTGATACTATTTTTTTAAAAAAATGAAGTGAATATCTTATTAAACAAGAGGGCCAGAATGGCCCTGAAGCGCTCACCAGACAATCAGAGGAGAAGATTTTCAAAGTTTTCACTATATGTTTTTATAGAAAACTAGCCGGCCCTGGGGCGGGCCAATTTTGACCCTAGGGCCATAATTTATATAACTTTTGTAGAGGACTTGAACATGATGCTATGAGCCAAATATGAAAGCTGAGAACCTTTCAGTTTCAGAGTAGAAGATTTTCAAAGTTTTCTCTATATGTTTCTACTGAAAACTACCCACCCCTGGGGCGGGGCCAATTTTGACCCCATGGCCATAATTAATATAACTTCTGTAGAGGACCTGAACATGATGCTCTGTGCCAAATATGAAAGCTGAGAGCCTTCCAGTTTCAGAGGAGAAGATTTTCAAAGATTTCACTATTTGTTTCTATTGAAAACTTCCCACCCCTGGGGCGGGGCCACTTTTGACCCCAGGGGCATAATTTATATAACTTTTGTAGAGGACCTGAACATGATGCTATGTGCCAAATATGAAAGCTGAGAACCTTCTGGTTTCAGAGGAGAAGATTTTCAAAGTTTTACTATATGTTTCTATTGGAAACTTCCAACCCCTGGGGCGGGGCCAATTTTGACCCCAGGGGCATTAGTTATATAACTTTTGTAGAGGACCTATAGGTGATACTATGTACCAAAGATGAAAGCTGAGAACCCTGTAGATTCAGAGGAGAAGATTTTTAAAGATTCAAATTGTTGACGCCGGACGACGGACATCAGGCGATCACAAAAGCTCACCCTGAGCACTTTGTGCTCTGGTGAGCTAATAAAAAAGTTACAGCTAATCCTTATTTTTGCAGATTTTTGTAAAGTGCAACGGCCATAACTCTGTTAAGACAAACTGAATGAACCTCAAAATAAACTCAGTTTCAAATTTTGTTGCTTAAAACATTCGTGTTAAGTTTCATTTATATCATTTTAATAGTTTTCCCAGAAAACAACAGACAAACTAAAAGTTGACCGACAAACAAAGAAACGAACACACAAAGTTCAAGGACCATAACTTTAGAAGAAAATGACATATCAAAACCCCCGCAATATATGTGAAAATTCACATTAAGGTTTAACCATATAAAAAAATTGAAGTAAATATCATTTCAAATGAAAATGTTATGGCCATCCTCATATTTGCATAGATTTGCATTTTTTTTTAAGTGCAAGGGCCATAACTCCGAAACAACAAATCAAATGATCCTCAGAATCAACTTAGCTTCAGGTCTTGATGCATTAAACATGTGTATGAAGTTTCATTAATATCTGTCAAACAGTTTTGCCAGAAAACAGCAGACAAACTATATGCATATATTTGCATTATTTTTTTAAGTAAAAGGGCCATAACTCCGAAACGAAAAATCAAATAAACCTCAAAATCGTCTCAGCATCAGATCTTGATGCATTAAACATTTTTGTGAAGTTTCATTAATATCTGTCAAATAGTTTTCCCAGACAAGAGGGCCATGATGGCCCTTAATCGCTCACCTGTTCGTAACAGATTAATGATTTCAATGACAGATTGCATAATTTGAAAAATCTTGGTAGAAAACCATTAGATGATGCTACATACTAAATATAAAGAGTCTAGACCTTACAGATTTGGAGGAGAAGATATTTTAAAGATTTTCCTATGAAAAACTGTTAAGCCCTAGGGCGGGGCCAATTTTGATCCGGGTTTCATAATTTGAAAATCTTGGTAGAGGACTATTAGATAATGCAACATACCAAATATCTAAGGTCTATGCCTTACAAGTTCAGAGAAGACTTTTAAAGATTTTTAAGAGAAGATTTTTAAAAACTTTCCTATGAAAAACTGATATGCCCCTGGGCGGGGACGTTTTCAACCCAGGGGACATAATTTGAACAATCTTGGTAGAAAACTATTAGATAGCGCTACATACCAAATACTAAAGGTTTCTGCCTTACAGTTTTGGAGAAGAAGATTCTTAAAGCTTTTCATATGAAAAACTGATAAGCCCCAGGGCGGGGCCATTTTTGACCCAGGGGTAATAATTTGAATAATCTTGGTAGAAAACCATTAGATGATGCTACATACCAAATATCAAGGGCCTAGACCTTACAGTTCTGGAGGAGAAGATTTTTAAAGATTTTCCTATGAAAAACTGATAAGCCCTGGGGTGGGGCCATTTTTGGCCTGGGGGTCATAATTTGAACAATCTTTGTAGAGGACCATTAGATGATGCTACATGCCAAATACAAAAGGTGTATGCCTTACATTTTCAGAGAAGAAGATTTTTAAAGATTTTCCTATGAAAAACTGATAATCCCCAGGGTAGGGCCATTTTTGGCCCAGGGGTCATAATTTGAACAATATTAGTAGAGGACCATTAGATCATGCTACATACCAAATATCAAAGGTCTATGCCTTACAATTTCAGAGAAGATGATTTTTAAAAATGTTCCTATGAAAAACTGATAAGCCCTGGGGCGGGGCCATTTTTGTCCTGGGGGTCATAATTTGAACAATCTTTGTAGAGGACCATTAGATGATGCTACATGCCAAATACAAAAGGTGTATGCCTTACATTTTCAGAGAAGAAGATTTTTAAAGATTTTCCTAT
This sequence comes from Azorinus chamasolen, assembly GCA_963576725.1. Classification (NCBI taxonomy): domain Eukaryota; kingdom Metazoa; phylum Mollusca; class Bivalvia; order Cardiida; family Solecurtidae; genus Azorinus; species Azorinus chamasolen. Next base: position 78,387,322 of record OY755235.1, on the reverse strand, counting down.
GAAAAACTGATAATCCCCAGGGTAGGGCCATTTTTGGCCCAGGGGTCATAATTTGAACAATCTTAGTAGAGGACCATTAGATCATGCTACATACCAAATATCAAAGGTCTATGCCTTACAATTTCAGAGAAGATGATTTTTAAAAATGTTCCTATGAAAAACTGATAAGCCCTGGGGCGGGGCCATTTTTGTCCTGGGGGTCATAATTTGAACAATCTTAGTAGAGGACTATTAGATGATGCTACATACCAAATACCAAAGGTCTATGCCTGACAGTTTCAGAGAAGAAGATTTTAAAAGATTTTCCTATGAAAAACTGATAATGCCGGGGCGGGGCTATTTTTGGCCCAGGGGTCATAATTTGAACAATCTTAGTAGAGGACCATTAGATCATGCTACATACCAAATATCAAAGGTCTATGCCTTACAGTTTCAGAGAAGAAGATTTTTAAAGATTTTCCTATGAAAAACTAATAAGCCCTGGGGCGGGGCCATTTTTGGCCCGGGGGACATAATTTGAACAATCTTTGTAGAGGACCATTACATCATACTACATACCAAATATCAAAGCTCTTGGCTTAGTAGTTCCAGAGAAGAAGATGTTTAAGTGAATTGTTGACGCCCGCGAGTACGCACAACGCACATACGCACGACGCACGACGCCGGACATAGGATCATCCCAATAGCTCACCTTGGCACTTTGTGCCAGGTGAGCTAAAAACAGTGGACAAACTATTTGCATGTATTTGCATTATTGTTTAAGTACAAGGGCCATAACTCTGAAACGAAAAATCAAATGATCCTCAGAATCAATTCAGTTTCAGATCTTGATGCATTAAACATTTGTGTGAAGTTTCATTAATATCTCTCAAATAGTTTCCCAGAAAACAGCGGACAAACTATTTGCATGTATTTGCATTATTTTTTAAATACAAGGGCCATAACTCCGAAACGACAAATCAAATGAACCTTAGAATTGACTCAGCTTCAGATCTTGATGCATTAAACATTTGTGTTAAGTTTAATTAATATCTCTCAAATAGTTTTCCCAGAAAACAGCGTACAAACTATTTTCATATTTTTTTAAGAACAAGGGCCATAACTCTGAAATGAAAAATCAAATGAACCTCAGAATCAACTCAGCTTCAGATCTTGATGCATTAAACATTTGTGTGAAGTTTCAATAATATCTGTTAAATAGTTTTCCCAGAAAACAGCGGACAAACTATTTGCATGTATTTGCATTATTTTTTAAGTAAAAGGGCAATAACTCCGAAACGACAAATCAAATGAACCTCAGAATCAACTCAGCTTCAGATCTTGATGCATTTAACATTTGTGTGAAGTTTAATTAATATCTCTCAAACAGATTTCCCAGAAAACAGCGGACAAACTATTTGCATATTTTTAAGGACAAGGGCCATAACTCTGAAATGAAAAATCAAATGAACCTCAGAATCAACTCAGCTTCAGATCTTGATGCATTAAACATTTGTGTCAAGTTTCATTAATATCTGTTGAATAGTTTTCCCAGAAAACTGCGGACAAACAAAATGTTGACGGACGAACGAACAGACGGACAGAGCCACGACAATATACGACCACCTTTATTAGGTGGGCGTATAAAAAACTTGTAGGGGACCTGAACATGATGCTATGAGCCAAATATGAAAGCTGAGATTAACCTTCCAGTTTCACAGAAGAAGATTTTCTCAATATGTTTTTATTGAAAACTGCCCATCCCTGTGGCAGGGCCAATTTTGACCCCAGGGTCATAATTTATATAACTTTTGTAGAGGACCTGAACATGATCTTCTGTGCCAAATATGAAAGCTGAGAGCCTTCCAGTTTCAGAGAAGAAGATTTTCAAAGATTTCACTATTTGTTTCTATTGAAAACTGTCCACCCCTGGGGCAGGGCCAAGTTTGACCCCGGGGCCATACTTTATATAACTTTTGTAGAAGACCTGAACATGATGCTATGTGCCAAATATGAAAGCTGAGAACCTTCCAGTTTTAGAGGAAAAGATTTTCAAAGATTTCACTATTTGTTTCTATTGAAAAATGCCCACCCCTGGAGCGGGGCCAATTTTGACCCTGGGGTCATAATTTATATAACTTTTGTAGAGGACCTGAACATGATGCTATGTGCTAAATATGAAAGCTGAGAGCCTTCCAGTTTCAGAGAAGAAGATTTTCAAAGATTTCACTATTTGTTTCTATTGAAAACTGCCCTTCCCTGGGGCGGGGCCAATTTTGACCCCGGGCCATAATTTATATAACTTTTGTAGAAGACCTGAACATGATGCTATGTGCCAAATATGAAAGCTGAGAACCTTCCAATTTCAGACAATGAAGATTTTCAAAGATTTCACTATTTGTTTCTATTAAAAACTGCCTACCCCTGGGGCGGGGCCAATTTTGACCTTGGGGCCATAATTTATATAACTTTTGTAGAGGACCTGAGCATGATGCTATGTGCCAAATATGAAAGCTGAGAGCCTTCCAGTTTCAGAGGAGAAGATATTCAAAGATTTCACTATTTGTTTCTATTGAAAACTGCCCACCCCTGGGACGGGGGCAATTTTGACCACAGGGCTATAATTTATATAACAGTTGTAGAGGACCTGAACATGATGCTCTGTGCCAAATATGAAAGCTGAGAGCCTTCCAGTTTCAGAGGAGAAGATTTTCAAAGATTTCACTATTTGTTTCTATTGAAAACTGCCCAACCCCTGGGGCGGGGCCAATTTTGACCCCAGGGCCATAATTTATATAACTTTTGTAGAGGATCTGAACATGATGCTTTGTGCCAAATATGAAAGCTAAGAGCCTTCCAGTTTCAGGAGAAGATTTTCACTTATTTCACTATTTGTTTCTATTGAAAACTGCCCAACCCCTGGGGCAGGGCCAATTTTGACCCCAGGGCCATAATTTATATAATTTTTGTAGAGGACCTGAACATGATGCTATGTGCTAAATATGAAAGCTGAGTACCTTCCAGTTTCAGAGGAGAAGATTTTCAAAGTTTGCACTATATGATTCTTTTGAAAACTGCCCACCCCTGGGGCGGGGCCAATTTTGACACCAGGGCCATAATTTATATAACTTTTGTAGAGACCTGAACATGATGCTATGTGCCAATTATGAAAGCTGAGAACCTTCTGGTTTCAGAGGAGAAGATTTTCGAAGTTTTACTATATGTTCCTATTGAAAACTTTCCACCCCTGGGGCGGGGTCAATTTTGACCCTAGGGGCATAATTTATATAACTTTTGTAGAGGACCTGAATATGATGCTATGTGCCAAAGATGAAAGTTGAGATCCCTGTAGATTCAGAGGAGAAGATTTTTAAAGGTTCAAATTGTTGATGACGGACGACGAACGACGCACGCCGGAAAACAGGCGATCACAAAAGCTCACACTGAGCACTTTGTGCTCTGGTGAGCTAAAAACTGATAAGCCCTTGGGCGGGGCCATTTTTGGCCCGGGGGTCATAATGTGAACAACATTTCGTTCCCCCTAGCCACTGATGCTCCTGACAAAATTTGGCTATAATTGGGTCAGCAGTTTCAGAGGAGATGTCGTTTGAAACGCACGCCGACGGACATCAGGCGATCACAAAAGCTCACCCTGAGCACAAAAGTGCTCTGGTGAGCTAAAAAGCATTAAAAATCATGAACTCGAACGATCAGAAAATCAAAATATAACAAAACTATGAGTGAGGTACAGCAATTCAAACACCTTTATTTGGTCTCAATGCTTCTATTTATATCAGAAAATATTGTCTGATCTGCCAGATCTGGTATGATACAATAATTCATGATACCACCTTCAGAATATGTCTGATCAGGATCTGCACTGTTTGCATTCAGCATTTGATAGCTTTCTCCTGTCTTCTATGTATTATACAGAGGTGGTAATTATGATGAGGTTGGTACTGAATAGGAAGGTGTTTTTATGATATAGTAACATGTAACATCCATGACTGTATGAATATGTAAGAATATTTGTATGAATGAATGTATTATATGAATATATCACATATGATACAACGTGTGTAGTTATTATGTATAAGCATTATTTTATCTTTATATCTGAGTCTTGATCTGATAAATTAAGCCGTAGTGACACTCAAATAGCTGCATTGTCCCCAATGTGGTTGTTGTTCAGGGTCTGAACTATTTGGCACACACCGGTATCATTTTTTTAAAATGCAGCACATCTCGTAAACAGCACTTCATTATCATATATCTATTGTTTAAAATTGATATGTTCTGTTCATACCAATCAATTATCATTTTTAGCTCACCAGAGCACAAAGTGCTCAGGGTGAGCTTTTGTGATTGCCTGATGTCCATCGTCCGTCAGCGTGCGTCGTCCGTCATCCGTCATCAACAATTTGAACCTTTAAAAATCTTCTCCTCTGAATCTACAGGGTTCTCAGCTTTCACCTTTGGCACATAGTATCATCTTTAGGTCCTCTACAAAAGTTATATAAATTATGGCCCTGGGGTCAAAATTGCCCCCGCACCAGGGATGCCTTGTTTTCAATAGAAACATATAGTAAAACTTTGAAAATCTGCTCCTCTGAAACTGGAAGGCTCTCAGCTTTAATATTTGGCACAGAGCATCATGTTCAGGTTCTCTACAAAAGTTATATAAATTATGGCCCTGGGGCCTCGCCCCAGGGGTGGGCAGTTTTCAATAGAAACAAATAGTGAAATCTTTGAAAATCTTCTCCTCTGAAACTGGAAGGCTCTCAGCTTTCATATTTGGCACATAGCATCATGTTCAGGTCCTCTACAAAAGTTATATAAATTATGGCCGTGGGGTCAAAATTAACCCCGCCCCAGGGGTGGTCAGTTTTCAATAGAAACAAATAGTGAAATAAGTGAAAATCTTCTCCTCTGAAACTGGAAGGCTCTTAGCTTTCATATTTGGCACAAAGCATCATGTTCAGGTCCTCTACAAAAGTTATATAAATTATGGCCCTGGGGTCAAAATTGGCCCCGCCCCAGGGGTGGGCAGTTTTCAATAGAAACAAATAGTGAAATCTTTGAATATCTTCTTCTCTGAAACTGGAAGGCCCTCAGCTTTCATATTTGGCACATAGCATCATGTTCAGGTCCTCTACAAAATTTATATAAAATATGGCCCTGGGGTCAAAATTGGCCTCGTCCAAGGGGTGGGCAGTTTTCAATAGAAACAAATAGTGAAATCTTTGAATATCTTCTCCTCTGAAACTGGGAGGTTCTCAGCTTTCATATTTTGCACATAGCATCATGTTCAGGTCCTCTACAAAATTTGTACAAATTATGCCCCGGGGTCAAAATTGTCCATGCCCCAGGGGTAGCCAGTTTTCAGCAGAAACATATAGTGAAAACTCATAAATCCTGATATTCTTTGAATAATTCAAAACGACATCCAATGATTATCCATAATGATTAAGTCTGGAAATTTAAGAGACGACCTCAATCAATAAAAACAAGAGGGCCAGAATGGCCCTGAAGCGCTCACCAGACAATCAGAGGAGAAGATTTTCCAAGTTTTCACTATATGTTTCTATAGAAAACTAGCCGGCCCTGGGGCAGGCCAATTTTGACCCCAGGGCCATAATTAGTCCCCCACCGGTTACCGGTTGGGGGACTATAGGTTTGCTCGATTCCGTCTGTCTGTCTGTCTGTCTGTCACGCTTCGTGTCCGTGCCATATCTCCTACAAAGTTATGCCAAATTCATTATAACTTCACACATTGAAGAAGCATGATGAGGGCTAGTGTCATGCACAAGGGTCATAACTCTAGCATCGATATTTTTGGAGTTATTCCCCTTTTACATATTTTTTTGTCCGGACAATAACTCTTTATCTACTTGTCCAATTGATTTGAAACTTCACATATGGAACAATCATGATGAGGGGTAGTGTCATACACAAGGCCCATAACTCTAGCATCATATTTTTGGAGTTCTTCCCCTTTTTCATATTTTCTTGTCAGTCCGTCTGTCACACTTCATGTCCGGGCAATATCTCCTACAAAGTTAGGCCAAATTCATTATAACTTCACACATTGAAGAAGCATGATCAGGAGTAGTGTCATGCACAAGGCCCATAATTCTAGCATCAATATTTTCACACATTGAAGAAGCATGATGAGGGCTAGTGTCATGCACAAGGGTCATAACTCTAGCATCAATATTTTTGGAGTTATTCCCCTTTTTTATATTTTTTTGTCCGGACAATAACTCTTTATCTACTGGTTCAATTGATTTGAAACTTCACATATGGAACACACATGATGAGGGGTAGTGTCATGCACAAGGACCATAACTCTAGCATCTATATTGTTGGAGTTATTCCCCTTTTCATATTTTCTTGTACAGTTAATAACTCTTTATGTACTGGTTCAATTGATTGAAACTTCTCATATGGAACAAGCATGATGAGATGTAGTGTCATGCACAAGGGCAATAACTCTAGCATCAATATTTTTGGAGTTACTCCCCTTTTTCATATTTTCTTGTCGGGACAATAACTTTTTATTTACTGATTCAATGTATGAAAGTAGGTACCAATACCATTCAGGTGGTCATGTATATACCATGGTCAACCACACCATGGGTGGGTGGGGTGGGGAGAGTGGAGTTTTTTTTCAGTCCGGTGGGGGACTCATGTCTTGCATAGCAATACAGCATGCCCTTGTTTATATAACTTTTGTAGAGGACTTGAACATGATGCTATGAGCCAAATATGAAAGCTGAGAACCTTTCAGTTCAGAGGAGAAGATTTTCAGTTTTCTCTATATGTTTGTACTGAAAACTACCCACCCCTGGGGCAGGGCCAATTTTGACCCCAGGGCCATAATTCATATAACTTTTGTTGAGGACCTATACATGATGCTATGCGCCAAATATGAAAGCTGAGAACTTTCCAGATTCAGAGAAGAAGATTTTCAAAGTTTTCAATATTTGTTTCCATTGAAAACTACCCATCCCTGGGGCGGGGACAATTTTGACCCCAGTGCAATAATTAATATAACTTTTGTAGAGGACCTGAACATGATGCTCTGTGCCAAATATGAAAGCTGAGCGCCTTCCAGTTTCAGAGGAGAAGACTTTCAAAGATTTCACTATTTGTTTCTATTAAAAACTGCCCACCCCTGGGGCGGGGCCAATTTTGACACCAGGGCCATAATTTATATAACTTTTGTAGAGGACATAAACATGATGCTATGTGCCAAATATGAAAGCTGAAAACCTTCCAGTTTCAGAGGAGAAGATTTTCAAAGATTTCACTGTTTGTTTCTATTGAAAACTGCCCACCCCTGGGGCGGGGCTAATTTTAACCCCAGGGACATAATTTATATAATTTTGTAGAGGACCTGAACATGATGCTATGTGCCAAATATGAAAGATGAGAGACTTTCAGTTTCAGAGGAGAAGATTTTCAAAGATTTCACTATTTGTTTCTATTGAAAACTGCCCACCCCTGGGGCGAGGCCAATTTTGACCCAAGGGTCATAATTTATATAACTTTTGTAGAGGACCTGAACATGATGCTATGTGCCAGATATGAAAGCAAATAACCTTCTGGTTTCAGAGGAGAAGATTTTCAAAATTTTACTATATGTTTCTATTGAAAACTTCCCACCCCTGGGGCGGGGCCAATTTTGACCCCAGGGGCATAATTTATATAACTTTTGTAGAGGACCTATAGGTGATGCTATGTACCAAAGATGAAAGCTGAGAACCCTGTAGATTCAGAGGAGAAGATTTTTAAAGGTTCAAATTGTTGACGTGGGACGACGACGGACAACAGGCGATCACAAAAGCTCACCCTGAGCACTTTGTGCAAATGACTGTCTTTAAATGGTGTCTTCCAATGTCTCCCACATTTTATATTTTGGGTCAAATTAGATGTGGGAGATATTGGAAATCCTTAGCTAAGAGTAACACCTATTTCATAGCCTAGGGTCAATTATCTGGTAAAGTCTGTTTCACAGATGCTATAGGTAAATAACAAATAGGATAATATAAAACCAACAATATATTCATTTTAATACATTTAATGAACTAACAAACACCTTGCAGGCTAAGTAAACGTTCTCTAATTTCTTTGCAAAAATGTGATCAAGATGACAAACAGTTTTGATCCTGATGAGATGCCTCATTATGCAGTGTCTCATCTGGATCCAAACTGTTTGCATAGATAATCACAGTCACAGTGCAAAGAGTTAAATATTAAGGAAAATACTAGGTATTTCTTAAATTAAATAAAACCAAAAATATATTCAACTAAAAAATAGTCAGTTTAGGAAAAATAGGTATTATGCTAGTTTCCAAATTTATAATATTAAATATTTAGGAGCCAAACTGTTAGCAATGTGAAAAACATCAAACTGTTCAAGATCTGCACATGACCAGTATATACGATCTCCTCGCTGTGACTTTTTCTAAAATAAATTTATGTAACCCTGATGAAGGTACTAGTAAGTACCGAAACGTCGGTATATTAAATAAACAAGATAAATCTGATCTGACTTGGTCGTTCATGTTCCACCACCGTTTTACTACTAGTAAAATAAATTTAGTAACCATTTGTATTAAGGAATGATTCGTATTACATATCTATAGAAAGAGAACAAATATATGCAGAAAACTGATAATTACTTAATGACTCAAACAAGATGATGGAAACAAGTTGAGGGTTGAATGCGATTAAAGTATTTATTTTTGGTATAATTACATGTAATACTTTAATCACATTCAACCCTCAACTTTTTCCATCATCTTGTTTCCATCATCTTGTTTGAAATAAAGATATGTTCTGTTATGTATAGGTAGGCCAGTTCAAGCACAATTAATACTGACTATAATCTAATGCATGCTTCACTGATTTACCTGTCTGGCTTGAATGTGGGACTTATTGGAAATTTGTCAATCAAAATGTGGGAGACATTGGAATAAACCCTTTAAATGTAAACAACATGGATTCTTCTTCAAAGAAGGTGTCATTATAGAGTTAAATGTATATTACAAAGATTAATAATGATTTTCTATCAAATCAATTATAAAACTTTATAAAATTATTGGGTATAACACTTTTAACCCTTTACTCCATTAATATCTAGTAAGAGATAATGATGTCATGAATATTAATTACCAGCAGATTAATTTTCAAAATGGCATATTAATCCATTATCTCAAAGGCTATTTTTAGTCCCTTTACCTCTTTGAATAAATCTACCGAAAAGGAGCATTTACTAGCAAAAAGGAAAATTTAAGATTTATGTAGTATTGAAATCATTGCACAGTAAATAAAGCATTTGGAGCAAATGCTCTGTTTGTCACAATGGTTTCAAAAAGGGTCTTTTACAGAGTCGTCAAAAGGTGTCAATATGAGGGAATGGGTTAACACATGAATATTTTGCCAAAGCAGAAACTATAGAATCACATCTATATTATTCTATAAGCAAACAAAGCACTCTGATCTGATGGCTCCTATAGCAGCCATCTGATTTGGGTCTACCCTGTTTGCAAAGGCATATTTATGGAGTAAATAGTAAAGTCTGTTCCCTGAAAATATATTATTCTATCATCAATACACAACAAGAAAACTTGTTATAAAAAGATCTCATTTAACCCTTTCCTTCATATTCAAAACATGTTTTCACATATTTCAAACAGAACAGCCCCAGATCATACGGCTTCCATAGAGGTCGTCTGATCTGAGTCTGCTGTTTGCTAATGCAATTTGAAAGATGTTTCTTTACTTTCTAAAATGGCTACAATTTTCTACCTTCCATATTTCGTTATTACTATTTTGTACATGAATATATTCAGTTGGTAATAAAAATTTGGTATTGACATTTGGAACACAGAACAGGGAATGTGTTCATTGAACAGTTTCACATCTCATAGTCTCATCATTTAGTTGTTAAAAACAGCATGCTAATTTTTTTGAAGGTTGCCGTCTGTCGGAAGATTGTTAAAACCAAAAGTAGCTTGATATCACCATTTAGACTTAAAAGTACACAATTGTGATCTATCATATATAAAGCAAGCATACAGATAGCAATTAATATCGACTAAATTTATCTATCTATCTATCTTTGTATAATGCCTGACTCTGCTTTTGCGTATTACTGGCATGAAAAGGTGCAGGCCGTGCGAGAATAAAAGCTATAAAAGTTGTGAAAGTGAGACTTCAAAAGTGGGATAGAAAGAAAGAGTATAGTGAGATAGGTGTTAAAACAAGGTGAGGATTAAAATCAGGTAAAACACTCGATTCCAGACCTTTAGGGGCTATTTGAAATAAGAGAGGGGGATAATACTAATTTGAACCTCTCTATATCTGGCTGCATAACAGCAGATGCTGGCAAGCTGCTCCACATGACGACTGTTAATGGGAAAAATGAATATTTAAAGTAGTTTACAGAGGTGTGTATTTGACGGAAAGATAATGGGTGCATATGGCGAGTCATTCTCACAGGTCTACTGAGATACGATGGTAATGGGAAGGCGACTAAACCATGCACAATCTTATAAAACATGACAACCCGTCCTGTGTCACTAAGTGTCGGCCAGCCGAAGGACTGCTGTAGTTCTGTTAAGCTCTGATTGTAAGAATAGTTGGAGGTGGTCCATCTTGCTGCCCTTCGCTCAACTTTTACATTATATCTACTACAAAAGGATGGGCCGTTTTGACATGGGCAAATCTGGTCCGAGATAATAAGTGGGCCGTTTTGATCCACATTCAATAGAAATCTTAATTAGATGGTAGCTAGTACGAATTGTTATGGGACGAAATGATATAGATAAAAGTATAGTTAAAGATTTAAATATATATTTACTTATGCAGATCTGCATGTAGATACATTATTTAAAATTTATATGTACTATTCGATAGGCTACTGTGTTAAGAGAAATAAAATCTACTTACCAGTACCATGATCCTGTAAATCGTTTGAAAACTTCTGTTTCTGGCCATTTCCGATTTCGAGCAGTTCTGAAGATCTGTTCGGGTGCTAATGTCAGAGATATGTCTCTGCTAATGTGTAGCGAAGACCTATGATAATGTGTTATCATAGGTCTTTGTGTGCAGAGATCAACGACGTTCTGACCATCAATCATTAGCCTTTCTGTGTAACGTTACTGATCGTACAAATTCAACAAGTGACTGTAGATTTCAATATTTCCGTCCAACTTAACTTTCAGTGATGTCTTTTAGCGCAATTTTTAAGATTCCGGAACCGGATTGTAAGCCAAGCACTGCACATGCGCATATATAGCTATAGGGCGACTTTGCATTGGTCTACAGTTTGAACAATAGTTACCACAGTTTGATATGAACAGCGATAGTCGCGACTAAAGTTATGCCATATGACCTTTCACCCGAACTATAGTCGAACCACACCACAGGGCTTGGTTGCTGTAGTTCCAAGATGGCGGCAAAACGATAAACTGAAAGTTGGTATTTTAAGTTTTGATTAGAATTAAAGAGATTATTCACCATCATGCGTAATTTAACATCACGTCACATGTACTATTCTGTAATATACGGTAACGTATTTGCAAAGCTATTGAAAAAGTGTCCTGATAACGGTTGTAAGTGGACACTTTTGTACGCACGTGATTCTTGTGGTTAAAACCTATCTACCTAGGATTTGAATTAGGTGAACCAAGGGGAAAACATTTTGTACTCATTTGTGAAATATTCATTTTTAATCAAAATTAAAAGTCTACAACGTACTGTCGTACAAGTAAGATACATGTACTCGTCTTACTACCAAAGTGTCTTCGTACAACCGTTATCAGGACAGTTTGTTCGCATGACCTCAGACAAGTGTCCTCGGCTACGCCTCGGACACGTCTTCGGTCATGCGAACAAACTGTCCTGATAACGGTTGTAAGAAGACACTTTGGTAGTAAGACTCGTACTGTATCTATTACTTATTTTCGTTAAAAAGATCAATTATAGTTTTGTTTTGGTTTGTTTACATTTTTTGACAATAGTTTCGCTACACATGTTCACTTGCCACAATCATGGCGCATGTCTGCAATTTCTATTTTTAGCATTTAGCGGCATCTATGGTTCAAACTATATACCCAAGTGAAGTCGCTCTATGTGTGCTGTCACGATTATCTCCCTTCTATTAATAATTAGGGGAATTACCGCTAGGTAGAGCTCGTGCAATAGGGTTTTCCGTGAAAGTTTGAGTCGCAATCCATTTTATAAGGATTTCGGCAAAGCCGAAACCCTAATCAAAGCGCCGCGGGCGCAGTAGGCCTGGGCATAAGAAGGGTTGATCGTGTGTTCAAGAAGTTTTGGGGTTTGATTTTCCATGTAAACATTACAAAGTCCAATAACTCTGCAGAATATCATTGAACCGGAACAGGAATAATATACACACAACTAGGCATGGCGCTGATCAATCCTATGAAGTTTCAGGAAAATCCTACAAAAGATTTTGGAGAAACCGCAGAGACAAAATTTTCCATGTAAACAATTCAAAGTCCCATAACTCTGCAGAAAATCATCGAGCCGGGACAGGAAAAAGATATGCACAACTAGGCATGGTGCTAATCAATATTTTGAAGTTTCATGTAAATATGACCAAACGTTTTCCAGAAACAGCGCGGACAACATTGTTCATGTAAAAAATCAAACTGGAACAGAAATAAGATATGCACAACTAGGCATGGTGCTGATCAATCCTATAAAGTTTTGATGAAAATCTGACCAAAGGTTTTGGAGAAACCGCGTGGACAAAGTAAAATCAGACTGACGGACGGACATACGGACGTTCTAACATATGTACACTTGTTGGGCATTTCCTTTGTTTTAATTAACTAATTCTCTCCTACTGGCGCCTTTTTAAACAATTCTAAAATTCTGCTTTTCTATAGTTATTGCTCCTTTTCGATAGATTAATTCAAAAATGTTGTCAGGATGCTTGGCGATGCCCTAATGACAAGACCCAGCTTCTCGCCTCAAAATAACCAGCAGTGATCGTTGATGCTTGCTCCAGTCTAAGCATTTGTATACAGTTTTCATTAATAAGTAAATAATTAATGAGTAAGTTCAGTAAATTAGCATATTAACAGTTTTTTTTATTCATATTAACTATTTCGATTGACCAACAGCCTCACACATTAGAATATATACAAAGGACTAATTTTTATAAGGTATTAAATAAAACAAAATGAAGTTTAGAAGTGAAATAACTTTGATACACAACGAATTATTACTAACAGTCAAAAAGGGAGATAATCCTGTATATACAGAGATACATCAAATCGCTTACCTGTTTTCTTGACCGAGGTTGGCTCTAAAAATAGTCTAGGGGGGGATGAGTTAAATGTACCCAACAGTGCCACAAAAGTACTCAACAAGATACCGGTAGATGGAATGAATAGAATTTAGCATTATCTATTGCTCTCAATACATTTCCGTTCAATTCAACCAAGCTTTTCCGTAAGTAATCGGACATTTCCGTACAATTTCGCATTATATTTGTGCACTCTGCTGTGCGTAGAAATCTGTAGGTATGAAACAATGCATTTATATGCCAAACTCCCACTCATTGTTTTTTCACTCTTAAAATCGCATTTTTACCAAGTTTTATTAGTAAATGTTAACAAACTTTATATGTTGAAGCCCAAACAAATTGGAACTTCACCGATCTATTTGCTTTAGCGTACTGGCATTTTGTGCAAGCGGTAAATCACACTTTTCCTCGGTTTTCTTCGGAAATGTTTGGGTAGGGGTTGAAATTATGGCACGACTACTATGGCCTTCGGCCAAAAACTGGAAGTATTTGATCTGTCATGTCCATTTTGACAACAAGTTTGTACATGTTGCAGAGATAATAATTCTATTTAACAGACCAGCAATAATTAAAGTAAATGAACTGTTAGTCAGAACTTAATCAGCTTAATTAATGAACTTAATCAGAGCAAGAGCTTCAATAATACTAACAATATAAGGTTCCATGGAGATGTACTCTTGGGCTCTTAATTTAAAAGCATGATAGATACGCTTTGCTACAATGTTGTTTAAACGCCCTGAGCTTGAACTCATGAGAAAAATAAATTTGTTGATAGTTGGCCATTTGCAAAAGTATGGAGCCAAATATTTCAGTCTAATGTCCCTATATTTTGGACACACTAGTAGAAAGTGATACTCACTTTCTACCACTCCCATGTTGCAAAATAAGCAAGTTCGAAATTTTCTGTCGATATTAAAGTACCGACCTGTTTCTTTTGCAAGATCATGAGCTGAAATTCTAAATTTCGTAAGTGTTCTTATATTTATTTTCGTTTATGCATTCCAGATACTTTTCTGCGATTAGGTCATGTTTGAATAAGCAATATGTAGAAAGTTTACTTGAATTATTAATCTTTGAATTCCAAGACTGCTTATATATATATCTATAATGCACTGTTTCATGGGAAGAAAATATGGTATATGCGTAAACTGGTTATTCCATACATCTGACATACCAATACAATGTTTTTATATGATAAGCCCAGTTCGTATTATTGTAATGTTTATTTAAGTCTGTATCTGTTGCTATTATTCTATATATAAATGCTACTTAAGGGAGGATTATTGGTTTTTAAAAGTTTTAACCAGTAATTTAGCAAAATAAATTTTCTGCTACTGTTTAGAGGAAAACGACCAGTCTCACCATAAAGACATTCCAGATTGCCCGATTTCTTCACATTGAGTATCTTTCTTAAAAATTTACAATGCACTTGCTCGATACTTTTTGAGTCATGGAAGCCCCATACTGCTGCATTATAGTTCAAGATAGGTCCCACAAGACTGTCAAATAGTTTACATTTGTCTGATAAGTACATATCAATTTGATTAAAAACAATGAATAAATTGTGTAGAGCGTATGAAGAATGTTGTGAAATCCGTTTTTGAGTTCTATTCCATGAACCGTTCTTGAACAGATGTATGCCAAAGTATTTAAATGATTTTTCTGTTTCTAATATGGTACCGCATAAAATAAAGTCATGAGTAGTACCTCTACCCTTTTCAAATATCATGGTTTTGGTTTTGTTTGTGTTTATCTTAATACCCCATAAATTGCAATACACTTGTAAATCTATAAGCATTGATTGCAATGCGTCCGGCGTATGAGCAAATAACACAGCATCGTCTGCAAATAACAGCATTAAAATCTGTAATTCATCAATTGTAAATATACCTTCAATGTTGGAATTTATACTATCTAGAATATCATTCACAAAAAATAAAAAGAGCAAACTTGAGCTTGGGTCCCCCTGCTTGACTCCGATATTTGTTGTTATAAAGTTAGACATCTTATTTTTGTACCTAATACAAGATTTAACAGTGTTATACATTGCTTGTAGCGTTATAACAATTTTGAAGCTTACTTGTTGAGATAAAAGCTTTTGCCATAAAAAACTCTATCAATTTTGTCAAAAAATTTCTCGTAGTCTAAAAACACACAGTAAAGCTTCTTTTTGGAGTCAAGCGTTTTTTAGCTCACCAGAGCACAAAGTGCTCAGGGTGAGCTTTTGTGATCGCCTGATGTCTGTCGTCTGTCGGCGTTTGTCGTGCATTGTCAACAATTTGAACCTTTAAAAGTCTTCTCCTCTGAATCTACAGGGTTCTCAGCTTTCATCTTTGGCACATAGCATCACCTATAGGTCCTCTACAAAAGTTATATAAATTATGTCCCTGTAGTCAAAATTGGCCCCGCCACGGTCCCAGGGGTGGCCAGTTTTCTCTAGCTGACTGTTGTTTTCTGTACAAGTAGCAGAATGCTGGGCTCACTTAGGTTAGGCATGGGGTAAACTTCAAAAATCTTCTTGTCAAAAACTACATGTCACAGAGCTTAGATATTTGGTGTATAGATTTACTTAGTATACCTTATTGACATTGGTTAATATCATAGTTCTGAGGTTAAAATTGGCCCTGCCCTGTTGGTTATTCTTTAAAATAGTCTTTACACTATAAAGGTTCCTCTGAGCTAGAAGGATTGCAGTCACTCCATCTGTGTTACATAATCACTGGATAGGTCAAGTTCCTGGTCAAAACTCTATGAAGTTGTCTGCTTCAGAATTAGTGTCTGTTTGTACACACTGTTTTTAACCCATTCCCTCATAGGCTATTTTCAGATCCTGCCTCTTGGAAAATTTCAGAATTGTGTAGATTTGAAACCATTGTGATAAATAGAACATTTACTCCTATGGAGCAAATGCTCTATTTATCACAATGGTTTCATAAAGTGACTATTATACCTCTTTGAATAAATCTACTGATAAGGAGCATAAATTGGAGAAAAGGAAAATTTCAGAATTGTGTAGATTTGAAACCATTGTGATAAATAGAGCATTTACTCCTATGGAGCAAATGCTCTATTTATCACAAAGGCTTTTTTCAGATCCTACCTCTTTGAATAAATCTACTGATAAGGAGCATTAATTATAGAAAAGGAAAATTTCAGAATTGTGTAGATTTGAAACCATTGTGATAAATAGAACATTTATTCCTATGGAGCTTTTGCTCTATTTATCACAATGGTTAGCAAATGCTCTATTTATTAAATAGGCTTTTTTCAGATCCTGCCTCTTTGAATAAATCTACTGATAAGGAGCATTAATTAGAGAAAAGGAAAATTTCAGAATTGTGTAGATTTCAAACCATTGTGATAAATAGAGCATTTGCTCCATAGGAGTAAATTAACTCATATATATAAAGTTACATACCGGTATGCGTCAGATCAGAATCCAAACTGTGTGCTAATTTTGGTCAAGTCGTGCTAAGCAGTGATAGGGTTGTCATCTGTTAGAAATGTTGTCTGCTTATTCAAAGAGGTAAATCTGGGTCTACTCTGTTTGCAAATGCGTGAAAACATGTTTATATGAGGGAAAGGGTTAATTAGAGTAAAGGAAAATTTCAGAATTGTGTAGATTTGAAACCATTTTGATAAATAGTGCATTTACTCCTATGGAGCAAATGCTCTATTTATCACAAAGGCTTTTTTCAGATCCTACCTCTTTGAATCAATCTACTGATAAGGAGAATTAATTAGAGACAAGGAAAATTTCAGAATTGTGTAGATTTGAAACCATTGTGATAAATAGAGCATTTACTCCTATGGAGCAAATGCTCTATTTATCACAATGGTTTCATAAAGTGACTGTTACAGAGGCGTAGAACAAAGGCTTTTTTCAGATCCTACCTTTTTGAATAAATCTTCTGATAAGGAGCATTAATTAGAGAAAAGAAAAATTTCAGAATTGTGTAGATTTGAAACCATTGTAATAAATAGAGCATTTGCTCCACAGGAGTAAATTTACTCATATACAAACTACATATAAGGTTACATACCGGTATGCATCAGATCAGAATCCAAACTGTGTGCTAATTTCAGTCAAGTCATGCTAAGCAGTGATAGGGTTGTTAGAAATTTTGTCTCTTATTCAAAGAGGTAAATCTGGGTCTACTTTCTTTGCAAATGCGTGAAAACACGTTTATATGAGGGAAAGGGTTAATTAGAGAAAAGGAAAATTTCAGAATTGTGTAGATTTGAAACCATTGTGATAAATAGAGCATTTATTCCTATGGAGCAAATGCTCTATTTATCACAATGGTTTAATAAAGTGACTATTACAGAGGCGTAGAAAGGCGTTTTTATGGAGGAAAGAGTATTCTATTAGCCGGCAGAGCACAACCTGGTCAGACAGCTCCTATAGAAACCATCTGATACGGGTCTGTTCTGTTAGCAAATGCATCAAATCACATTTATATGAAGGAAAGGGTTTTAAAGGTCCAAAAGTTCATTAAAGATTGACTGCTTCCTGGCCCTTTTCAACAGAATTAAGACCAACAGGTATGGCATAGAGTTTGGATCCACAAAGGGTCAGATAACACCCCACAAAACAGGTGTCCAGTTTTGTTTAGAAACATACATGTAGTTAAAACTTTAAAAATCTTTCCCTCTGGTGTGCGATTTCAGGGCCATCATGGCCCTCTTGTTTATATAATTGCGTGTAATAAAAATATACAATCTGTAGTGGATTTTCCTTTTTGGAATCCAAATTGATTATGTATAATACATTTAGATTCATGTTCAATTGACCATTTTGTAATCCGATTTAATTTAGACTTGAGAATATATTTTACCCAAAACGTTTATAAGTGTTACACCCCTATAATTTTTAGGGTCATCAATGTCACCTCCCTTGAAAATAGGGGCAATAACTCCTTCACCCCAAGACTTGGGGTATTCACTGTTTGAAAACAATCTGTTGAATAAGTTAAAGTATTGATTTTATTGACCTCTAAAGTATTTTTAGAGACAAAAATGTAATTGACACTATTCCTAATTACTTTAAAAATACAGAACCACCTATCATCTGCTACAAATATAACAAACCCATCAGAAATACCAACTATAATAAAATTGTGGCCGACCTTAATATTAATGATAATATTCCTGATAATTGAGATTGCGCCACCTCAAAATTTTGCTATTCTCCGGCTGGTCATGTGATTACTGGTAATTTTGAGATAATTAAAGATAAACGTCTAAGATCTCTTTTGAATAAAGGTCCCAAATATAGAATACCATCCTTGATAGATTTTAACTCTTGTCGAGTTCAGATTGCGGAGGCTTTACAAAATTTTAGTATTAAATGGTGTCGAAGAGAACATGTTGAGTCTAATGCTCTTTCTTGTTGGAAAAAACTAATTTTTGATATAATTAATAAACGCATTCCTTTTACAGCTCTAATAAACACCTTCTTCCACCTAAACCTAGAACTTCTTTTAGACATCTTAAAAAGGGTTTACAGGATTTCCATTCAAAATACGTTTTTGTTCCTGCTGATAAGGCATCGAATAATGTGATTATTATTTGACGATTGCATTATATCGATGTCTTGAAGCAGGAAATTATTAATACCAAGTCATACATTTCAGTTACCATTGACGAAAAGACCATCATTTCAGACCATGTCAAAAAGTGTGAACAATTTGGAACCGATATTAAAATTACACAACATAAACTTCCTACAATGTATTGGTTACCAAAACTACATAAAAAAACATATAAAGCGCGTTTCATTGCAAATTCTAGTTCATGTACAACTACAAAATTGTCTATA
Source organism: Azorinus chamasolen (assembly GCA_963576725.1). Lineage (NCBI taxonomy): Eukaryota > Metazoa > Mollusca > Bivalvia > Cardiida > Solecurtidae > Azorinus > Azorinus chamasolen. Next base: position 78,368,174 of record OY755235.1, on the reverse strand, counting down.
CTTTTGACTTCTTGTTTAACGAAGGTAAAGGAACATGTAAAATTCTACTGTGATAAGACTTATGAAAATTCTGGAATAAATCTCTTCTGGTCTATAAAGAACTCTTCAGAAGTCTTAAACAAACTTAAGAACAAAAGGTGTCTTGCATCCACTGTAAGCACGTACGATTTTTCTACTCCGTACACAACTCTTCCTCATATTTTAATTAAGGATAAGCTTACTAACTTAATCCAGAAAGTATTTGCACGGGAAAAAACATCATTCTTGGCATGTAATGCTGAAAAAGCTTTCTTTACTGACGAGCAAATGAAATATTACACCAATTGGACTTGCTCAGAAGTTTGCGAAGCACTTACCTTTCTTTTGGATAACATATTTGTATGTTATGGGAATGCTGTATACCGTCAGGTAATTGGTATTCCTATGGGTACGAATTGTGCACCACTTGTCGCAGATTTGATTTTGTACTGCTATGAGAGAGATTTCATGTTGCGTTTGAATCCTCAATCACAAGAAGATGTTATAAAAGCCTTCAATGAAACTTGTCGATATTTGGATGATATTTTTAACTTAGATAACCCTTTCTTTGATGCTCTGATTCCTACAATTTATCCTAAAGAACTCAAATTGAATAAAGCTAACCCGTCCGACAATTATGCAGCGTTTCTTGATCTAGACCTTAAAATTAATAATGGAATGATTTCTTCTAAAATATATGACAAAAGAGATGATTTTGATATTAATATTGTAAATTTTCCTCATCTTGACGGGGATGTTCCCCGTGCTCCATCTTACGGGGTTTATATATCTCAACTTATTCGTTTTGCTAGAGCTTGTTCATCTGTTGACGATTTTAACAGTCGAAATCTCATTTTAACTGAAAAGCTGCTTAAGCAAGGTTATAGATACCATAAACTAAGAAAAACTTTCTCTAAATTTTACTATCGAAATCTCTCGCTTATTGGCAAGTACCAATGTAATCTCAAGGTGCTTCTGCGACACGGTATTTCACATCCTGAATTTTATGGTGATGTGATTTACAAACTTCGTAAAATTATTGGACATTCCAATTTTCTCAATTTGTTCATCAAATGTGTTAAACAATTCATTAAAAAGGGATATGATCCTGTAGTACTACAACATACTGCATGTTTGGTTGTGAACCCTTTTACAGTTGGCAATCACGCTGGCCTCTTTGCATGTACGCCGACAAGAAAGGTTTAGTACTCTATGAAGGCGACCTCTTAAATCCAGAAATGGAAGGAGAACGTCGGATATCTGTACTATTTCATTTTTGTCGTACCCTTTATTACTTTTCTACAGTTACTCTGTTTGCAGCTCAATCATTGAGTACACTAGCGATAGGTGGATACAGTATGTTCAATTAAATGTTTTTTTTGTTATACATGCACTTTACCATTGTATTTGCCGTCGCGGTTGTTGTAGATTAGTCGGAGAGGGGATACATTTATTTACACTGTTTGTCTTTTAGGGTGGGGATGGTATAACCCCCCAGTGACTTTTGTCACTGACCGTTCCAAGGCGGTACTTCCATCTTCCTCCTATTGTATGTTTGTTTTGTCTTTGTGCGTCTCTTGTTGTTTTTTCTAGTTATGTACATTTGCTGTTTCCTTGTGTTGCTGTTCGGGCGAGTGTTTGTTCTGTATGTGGTGTTTCCTGCATGACTCATTTTTGTACTTTTGATATGTATTGAAAGGAATGTTTAAACATTTCAGCACATAGATTATCAATGCCGCTACTTTTGTTAATATTTTGCGAAAACACCGCCTGTTTGATTTCAGAGAGTGAATTATAATAAGAATTCGTCAAATATTTGATTTTCGTCAGTGTGTTCTCGGTTATCACTATCACTCGGATCGGAATCGTATAAACTTTCAAAATGAACAAATAAGTCGTTTACAGACATGTTTTCGGCACTATTTTCATGAGTTTTATACTGGCCCCTAACTCACTTCCAAAACTGCTTTGGCTTATTCTTAGCCAATTTTGTAAGAGTAAGCTTTTCCACTTTTCTATATATATTCTTCTTGCGGCGTTTAGTTCTATTATAATTTGATTTAGCCTGTACAAAAGCAATTTTATCTACCTCAATTTTAGATCTGAGATATTTATTTCTTGTCGTCGTAAATAATTTACGTGCATTGTAGCATTCAGCATTGTACCACTTGTTTTTCTTTTTAAACATTTATTATCAATTATCGCGTCAACACTATTTTCATTTTCAGAAATTTTAACGTCTAAACCGTCAAAGAAGTCCGCATTATTGGATACCATTTGTATGAATCAACTTTGCATCATCCCAGTGCATGTATTTTTCTTGTTGCTCCGATTCTGCAGAGGTTTGGTGGTTTCTAGTTTAATATTTAATATTTATACTCAGTCCAGAATGGTCGGAAAATTCATTTTGAGATAAAACCTCAAAGTGCGATATGCAAGAAAATATGTCTTTCTCTAATAATAAATAATCGACCGTGCTTGATCCGCGCACCGAATAAAATGTTGGGTCGCTACTATTATGTGCGTGCAGCCGACCGTTACCAATAAGCAGTGACATATTTTTACACAAGTCAATCAGCCTATGGCCGTTGAGATCTATCACGTGATCGAAATTGACACGTGGTTGAATGTCAACAAAGTTTGACAGGTCACTGTTATCGGAATCAAGACAGCTGTCAAACTGTAAAACCTCACTGATTTCTGCAGTTCTTGAGTTAAAATCTCCAGAAATCATGATTTTACAGAGTGGCTTATATTTTTCAATATCTGTTTCTATCTGCTCAAAAAACTATTTTGATCAATAACAGTGGAACCCGGCGGTATAATATATGTATTACAGAAAAAAATATCATCGGCAGTATCAAACAAGGTTATACAAATTTCACCCATAGAATTCCATACTGATTTCTGTCAACAATTGTGATTTTGTCTTTAAGAAAGTGTTTATAGTACAACGAGATGCCACCGCAGAATCATCCCTTTCTAGTGCTTCTAGACTTATTACCAAATATATGTACACTATTATATCCCTGTATTTCCAAATTTACATTATGAGTTTTTGATAACCACATTTCTTGTAAGAAAATCAAACCGTTTAATATTCTCCAAAAAGTCAGTGTCAGATAGTTTCCTGCTCAAACCATTAATGTTCCATGACAGTATCTTTAGATTTTCTTCTTTATGGCACCACTAAGTACGGGGTGGGGGGTCAATGACCTTCCTAAACTATTATTTCTAGTTCGGTAGGATTAGTTTAGTAAAAGAATGCGTACAAATTTACCTAATTGATTTAGCTTTTGGACGTTTTGTGTCGTAAGTAGATTAGAGAATGCGAATGCATTGTGACAGTTTGTATATTTGATATCAATTAGGTTTTCTCGTTCGTTTTTGAAGAAGGAACATGCAAAGAGATAATGATGTACGTCTCCTACGAAAATATTCTACCCGAAAATAGAATCTGTGATAAATCCAATTTAAATACTATCCGAGTATAGTATTTAAATTGCATTTACTCGTATAGTATTTACATTGCATTTATCACAGATTCTATCTTCGGGTAGAATAATTTGCCTTCTGCCGGTCTCGATTGGAAATCTGTGGTTAGCAATACGGAGATTGAATAGAAAATGGCCGAGATTACGTGGGATAAGAGTCAGATATTTTTCGAAATTGGTATTATTTTTAAATTGAAAGTATTGTATCCCTTTATTTGACTTTTGCACGTGTCATTTCTGATTGAATTGATCTAGCAGGGTTCGTTTGACTATTTTACTAATTGACTTACAATTTACCAGTGTTTGATGGGTAAATAGATCCGGTCTGCCTACCGTAGACTGAATACTTTTTATAGATTCTAGCCACTTAAATCTGTTATGTTTGGCCGACATATAATTATATAAATGGAAAGAATTTTTTTTTCCCAGGATTAGGCGATTCCAAAAACCAATAATCCTACTTTGAATAGATACCGGGTGCCGTCCAAGCTCAGCGTATGTAGCATATACATTGGTGTACTTCTGCAAGATTTGATTATTTTTCTTAGGAACTCAATGTGGACCTTTTCTATTGCACCTAGAGATTCAAACCCCCGAATTTTGCTGCCGTATGTAAGTATAGGCAAAATGGTATTGTCAAAAACTGTTAACTGAAGATCCACTGGTAATTCTAAGTTGTAAATTTTTGTGTACATTATATGCATGTCCTTTATGGCTTGTTCTATTAAGTGTCTCCGGGTTGCAGCAAATGAGCCATTATTAGTAAATATAACACCCAAATATTTATATATATCTACTATTTCAATTTCTTGTATTTCACAGGATGCCTGCCTACGACAAGAACCGCTTGTACAGCATGTTTTTCTTCGTTTACATCATGGTATGCTTCTACCTGCTGCTGAACGTGTTCCTCGCAGTAGCTTACCACAGCTACAGCACTAACATGAAGGTTGGTAGCGTGCTTCACTAACATTGTCTAATGTTAATAAGACAAACTATTACACAATACACGGCAAGCGCATTGAGGTGCCTGTTGTGTTTGAAGCCATTACTCCATAAATACGCTTTTCTACACTTTTACAAACATTGTTCTATTTGCTTATGAAATAATATAGGTAGGATTCTACAGTTTTTGCCATAGCCAAATATCCCTGTGCTTGTGTGCCATTACAAAACTTAATCTAATTAGTATGTACTAGAAAAGAGCACGTGCAGGCGCGGGCGACTGTTTAGTACATTCTGGTGAATTGCAAGGTACAATCACTGCAATGCTCTTCCAATATCGTTATTAATTATAGTGTGACCTTAAGTTTTATGTTAATTCTTTTTAGCTCACCAGAGCACAACGTGCTCAGGGTGAGCTTTCGTGATCGCTTGATGTCCGTCGTCCGTGATCGTGCGTCGTCCCGCGTCAACAATTTGAACCTTTAGAAATCTTCTCCTCTGAATCTACTGGGTTCTCAGCTTTCATATTTGGCCCATAGCATCATCTGAAGGTCCTCTAAAAAAGTTATATAAATTATGCCCCTGGGGTCAAAATTGGCCCCGCCCCAGGGGTGCCTTGTTTTCAGTAGAAACATATAGTGAAAACTTTGAAAATCTTCTCCTGAAACTGGAAGGTTCTCAGCTTTCATATTTGGCACATAACATCATGTCCAGGTCCTATACAAAAAATATATAAATTATGCCCCTTGGGTCAACATTGGCTCCTCCCCAGGGGTGGCCAGTTTTTTTTATAGCAGGCTGCTGTTTCAGCCAATTCAAAGTGACAATTATTTACCAGGAGACTACACTCCAGATTTACACTCCAGAAAAATGCAGCTGCAATATTTTTCACTGTGCTCACTCAGCATCATTGAAATTGCCTATGAACTCTTTGGTGTTTGATGTGTTGTTAACATTATGCAGGTCATTAAAATTTTGCTGTTCAGCATAATCTACTCCAAACCCTGTGCATTCTCAGCAATTAATGTCTGCAAATAATGTTGTCTGCTTTGTCTGTTTTCTTCCTTATCTTTTCAAAACCAAAATGTCAGAGTGAAAAACAGTTTGGACCCTGATGAGGTGCCAAGTTACTTTGTATCTCATCTGGATCCAGACTTGATCCAGACTGTTTGCAAAGGTTATTATAAATGCAAAAAGCTGAGGTAATATTGTCTTGTAAATATGGGGATTAGCAGCAGGCTAAGGGTACAGGGCCTTTAAAAAGGAAGTGACCAGCCATAAGCATATTGACTAGCAGTAATTGCAGGTCAGTTATGACTATGGATGGGTTTTCCTGGTTCACTAAACTTGTATATAACTAGGGCTAAATGTTAGCTAATGGAGACTGGCTTGAATCTGGGATCAAAAATCGGAGAATGCCGCCAGTTTCTCATATCTCTAGTTTGAACCAGACTGTTGTTTAAGTACAAAAATGAGTCATGCAGGAAACACCACATGCAGAACAAACAGTCGCCCGAACAGCAACACAAGGAAACAGCAAATGTACATAACTACAAAAACAACAAGAGACGCACAAAGACAAAACAAACATACAATAGGAGGAAGATGGAAGTACCGCCTTGGAACGGTCAGTGACAAAAGTCACTGGGGGGGTTAAACCGGTTTATGGGCGCCCAACCTCACACTTATTCCATCCCCACACTAAAAGACAAACAGTGTAAATAAACGTATCCCCTCTTCGACTAATCTACAACAACCGCCGGGGCGGCAAATACAGTGGTAAAGTGCATGTATAACGAAAACATTTAAGTGAACATACTGTATCCACCTATCGCTAGTGTACTCAATGATTGAGCTGCAAACAGAGTAACTGTAGAAAAGTAATAAAGGGTACGACAAAAATGAAATAGTACAGATATCCGACGTTCTCCTTCCATTTCTGGATTTAAGAAGTCACCTTCATAGAGTACTAAACCTTTCTTGTCGGCGTACATGCAAAGAGGCCAGCGTGATTGCCAACTGTAAAAGGGTTCACAACCAAACATGCAGTATGTTGTAGTACTACAGGATCATATCCCTTTTTAATGAATTGTTTAATAGATTTGATGAACAAAGTGAGAAAATTGGTATGTCCAATAATTTTACGAAGTTTGTAAATCACATCACCATAAAATTCAGGATGTGAAATACCGTATCGCAGAAGCACCTTGAGATTACATTGGTACTTGCCAATAAGCGAGAGATTTCGATAGTAAAATTTAGAGAAAGTTTTTCTTAGTTTATGGTATCTATAACCTTGCTTAAGCAGCTTTTCAGTTAAAATGAGATTTCGACTGTTAAAATCGTCAAAAGATGAACAAGCTCTAGCAAAACGAATTAGTTGAGATATATAAACCCTGTAAGATGGAGCACGGGGAACATCCCCTTCAAGATGAGGAAAATTTACAATATTAAAATCAAAGTCATCTCTTTTGTCATATATTTTAGAAGAAATCATTCCATTATTGATTTTAAGGTCTAGATCAAGAAACGCTGCATAATTGTCGGACGGGTTAGCTTTATTCAATTTGAGTTCTTTAGGATAAATTGTAGGAATCAGAGCATCAAAGAAAGGGTTATCTAAGTTAAAAATATCATCCAAATATCGACAAGTTTCATTGAAGGCTTTTATAACATCTTCTTGTGATTGAGGATTCAAACGCAACATGAAATCTCTCTCATAGCAGTACAAAATCAAATCTGCGACAAGTGGTGCACAATTCGTACCCATAGGAATACCAATTACCTGACGGTATACAGCATTCCCATAACGTACAAATATGTTATCCAAAAGAAAGGTTAGTGCTTCGCAAACTTCTGAGCAAGTCCAATTGGTGTAATATTTCATTTGCTCGTCAGTAAAGAAAGCTTTTTCAGCATTACATGCCAAGAATGATGTTTTTTCCCGTGCAAATACTTTCTGGATTAAGTTAGTTATCCTTAATTAAAATATGAGGAAGAGTTGTGTACAGAGTAGAAAAATCGTACGTGCTTACAGTGGATGCAAGATACCTTTTGTTCTTAAGTTTGTTTAAGACTTCTGAAGAGTTTTCTTTAGCAGAGTGCTGGGTTCACTTAAGTTAAGGGAAAACTTTAAAAATCTACTTGTCAAAAACTACAAGTCCCAGAGCTTAGATATATTGTGTATAGATTAACTTAGTATATCTTTATAAATTTTGTTAATATCATAGTTCTGAGGTTAAAATTGACCCTGTCCTGCCCTGTGGGTTATACTTTATAATTGACTTCTACAGTCTAAAGGTTTCCCTTTATCTGTGACTCCTGAGAGCCAGTTCTGTTATGCAATTATTGGAGAGGTCAAGTTCCTGTTCACTGTTATGTTGTCTGTTTCAGAATTATTGTCTGTTCACACTGTTTTTAACCCATTCCCTCATAGGCTATTTTTAGATCCTACCTCTTTAAATAAATATACCTAAACACTAGGATCCAACTTGTTTGAAACTCATTGCCTCACCAGGATCCAACTTGTTTGAAACTCATTGTCTCAGGATCCAACTTGTTTGAAACTCATTGTCTCACCAGGTTCCAACTTGTTTGAAACTCATTGCCTCACCAGGATCCAGCTTGTTTGAAACTCATTGTCTCACCAGGATCCAGCTTGTTTGAAACTCATTGCCTCACCAGGATCCAACTTGTTGGAAACTCATTACCTCACCAGGGCCCAACTTGTTTGAAACTCATTGTCTCACCAGGGTCCAACTTGTTTGAAACTCATTGTCTCACCAGGATCCAGCTAACTTGTTTGAAACTCATTGTCTCAACAGGGTCCAACTTGTTTGAAACTCATTGTCTCACCAGGATCCGACTTGTTTGAAACTCATCGTCTCACCAGGATCCAACTTGTTTGAAACTCATTGTCTCATCAGGTTCTATATTGTTTGAAATCCATTGTCTCACCAGGATCCAACTTAATTGAAACTCATTGCCTCACCAGGATCAAGCTTGTTTGAAACTCATTGCCTCACCAGGATCTAACTTGTTTGAAACTCATTGTCTCACCAGGATCCAACTTGTTTGAAACTCATTGTCTCACCAGGATCCAACTTGTTTGAAACTCATTGCCTCACCAGGATCCAGCTTGTTTGAAACTCATTGCCTCACCAGGATCCAACTTGTTTGAAACGCATTGCCTCACCAGGATCCAACTTAATTGAAACTCATTGCCTAACCAGGATCCAACTTGTTTGAAACTCATTGTCTCACCAGGATTCAACTTGTTTGAAACTCATTGCCTTACCAGGATCCAACTTGTTTGAAACTCATTGTCTCACCAGGATCCAACTTGTTTGAAACTCATTGTCTCACCAGGGTCCAACTTGTTGGAAACTCATTACCTCACCAGGGTCCAACTTGTTTGAAACTCATTGTCTCACCAGGGTCCAACTTGTTTGAAACTCATTGTCCCACCAGCAGGGTCCAACTTGTTTGAAACTCATTGTCTCACCAGCAGGATCCAACTTGTTTTAAACTCATTGCCTCACCAGGATCCAACTTGTTTGAAACTCATTGCCTCACCAGGATCCAACTTGTTTGAAACTCATTGTCTCACAAGGGTCCAACTTGTTTGAAACTCATTGTCTTACCATCAGGATCCAACTAACTTGTTTGAAACTCATTGCCTCACCAGGATCCACCTTGTTTGAAACTCATTGCCTCACCAGGATTCAACTTGTTTGAAACTAATCGTCTCACCAGGATCCAACTTGTTTGAAACTCATTGTCTCACCAGGATCCAACTAACTTGTTTGAAGCTCATTGCCTCACCAGGATTCAACTTGTTTGAAACTCATTGCCTCCCCAGAATCCCACTTGTTTGAAACTCATTGTCTATTCAGGGTCCAACTTGTTTAAAACCCATTGTCTCACCAGGGTCCAACTTGTTGGAAACTCATTGTCTCACCAGAATCCAACTTGTTTGAAACTCATTGCCTCACCAGGATCCAACTTGTTTGAAACTCATTGTCTCACCAGGATCCAACTTGTTTGAAACTCATTACCTCACCAGGATCCCACTTGTTTGAAACTCATTGTCTCACTAGGATCCAGCTTGTTTGAAACTCATTGTCTCACCAGGATCCAGCTTGTTTGAAACTCATTGCCTCACCAGGATAAGTTTGAAACTCATTGCCTCACCAGGATCCAGCTTGTTTGAAACTCATTGCCTCACCAGGATAAGTTTGAAACTCATTGTCTCACCAGGATAAGTTTGAAACTCATTGCCTCACCAGGATCCAGCATGTTTGAAACTCATCGTCTCACCAGGATCCAACTTGTTTGAAATTCATTGTCTCACCAGGATCCAACTTGTTTGAAACTCATTACCTCACCAGGATCCCACTTGTTTGAAACTCATTGTCTCACTAGGATCCAGCTTGTTTGAAACTCATTGTCTCACCAGGATCCAGCTTGTTTGAAACTCATTGCCTCACCAGGATCCAACTTGTTGGAAACTCATTACCTCACCAGGGTCCAACTTGTTTGAAACTCATTGTCTCACCAGGGTCCGACTTGTTTGAAACTCATTGTCTCACCAGGGTCCAACTTGTTTGAAACTCATTGTCTCAACAGAGTCCAACTTGTTTGAAACTCATTGTCTCACCAGGATCCAACTTGTTTGAAACTCATTGTCTCATCAGGATCCATATTGTTTGAAATCCATTGTCTCACCAGGATCCAACTTAATTGAAACTCATTGCCTCACCAGGATCCAGCTTGTTTGAAACTCATTGCCTCACCAGGATCTAACTTGTTTGAAACTCATTGTCTCACCAGGATCCAACTTGTTTGAAACTCATTGCCTAACCAGGATCCAGCTTGTTTGGAACTCATTGCCTAACCAGGATCCAACTTGTTTGAAACTCATTGCCTAACCAGGGTCCAACTTGTTTGAAACTCATTGTCTCACCAGGATCCAACTTGTTTGAAACTCATTGCCTTACCAGGATCCAACTTGTTTGAAACTCATTGTCTCACCAGGATCTAACTTGTTTGAAACTCATTGCCTCACCAGGATCCAACTTAATTGAAACTCATTGCCTAACCAGGATCCAACTTGTTTGAAACTCATTGTCTCACCAGGATCCAACTTGTTTGAAACTCATTGCCTTACCAGGATCCAACTTGTTTGAAACTCATTGTCTCACCAGGATCCAACTTGTTTGAAACTCATTGTCTCACCAGGGTCCAACTTGTTGGAAACTCATTACCTCACCAGGGTCCAACTTGTTTGAAACTCATTGTCTCACCAGGGTTCAACTTGTTTGAAACTCATTGTCTCACCAGCAGGGTCCAACTTGTTTTAAACTCATTGCCTCACCAGGATCCAACTTGTTTGAAACTCATTGCCTCACCAGGATCCAACTTGTTTGAAACTCATTGTCTCACAAGGGTCCAACTTGTTTGAAACTCATTGTCTTACCATCAGGATCCAACTAACTTGTTTGAAACTCATTGCCTCACCAGGATCCAACTTGTTTGAAACTCATTGCCTCACCAGGATTCAACTTGTTTGAAACTAATCGTCTCACCAGGATCCAACTTGTTTGAAACTCATTGTCTCACCAGGATCCAACTAACTTGTTTGAAGCTCATTGCCTCACCAGGATTCAACTTGTTTGAAACTCATTGCCTCCCCAGAATCCCACTTGTTTGAAACTCATTGTCTATTCAGGGTCCAACTTGTTTAAAACCCATTGTCTCACCAGGGTCCAACTTGTTGGAAACTCATTGTCTCACCAGAATCCAACTTGTTTGAAACTCATTGCCTCACCAGGATCCAACTTGTTTGAAACTCATTGTCTCACCAGGATCCAACTTGTTTGAAACTCATTACCTCACCAGGATCCCACTTGTTTGAAACTCATTGTCTCACTAGGATCCAGCTTGTTTGAAACTCATTGTCTCACCAGGATCCAGCTTGTTTGAAACTCATTGCCTCACCAGGATAAGTTTGAAACTCATTGCCTCACCAGGATCCAGCTTGTTTGAAACTCATTGCCTCACCAGGATAAGTTTGAAACTCATTGTCTCACCAGGATAAGTTTGAAACTCATTGCCTCACCAGGATCCAGCATGTTTGAAACTCATCGTCTCACCAGGATCCAACTTGTTTGAAATTCATTGTCTCACCAGGATCCAACTTGTTTGAAACTCATTACCTCACCAGGATCCCACTTGTTTGAAACTCATTGTCTCACTAGGATCCAGCTTGTTTGAAACTCATTGTCTCACCAGGATCCAGCTTGTTTGAAACTCATTGCCTCACCAGGATCCAACTTGTTGGAAACTCATTACCTCACCAGGGTCCAACTTGTTTGAAACTCATTGTCTCACCAGGGTCCGACTTGTTTGAAACTCATTGTCTCACCAGGGTCCAACTTGTTTGAAACTCATTGTCTCAACAGAGTCCAACTTGTTTGAAACTCATTGTCTCACCAGGATCCAACTTGTTTGAAACTCATTGTCTCATCAGGATCCATATTGTTTGAAATCCATTGTCTCACCAGGATCCAACTTAATTGAAACTCATTGCCTCACCAGGATCAAGCTTGTTTGAAACTCATTGCCTCACCAGGATCTAATTTGTTTGAAACTCATTGTCTCACCAGGATCCAACTTGTTTGAAACTCATTGCCTAACCAGGATCCAGCTTGTTTGGAACTCATTGCCTAACCAGGATCCAACTTGTTTGAAACTCATTGCCTCACCAGGATCCAACTTGTTTGAAACTCATTGCCTAACCAGGATCCAGCTTGTTTGGAACTCATTGCCTAACCAGGATCCAACTTGTTTGAAACTCATTGCCTCACCAGGATCCAACTTGTTTGAAACTCATTGCCTCACCAGGATCCAACTTAATTGAAACTCATTGCCTAACCAGGGTCCAACTTGTTTGAAACTCATTGTCTCACCAGGATCCAACTTGTTTGAAACTCATTGCCTTACCAGGATCCAACTTAATTGAAACTCATTGTCTCACCAGGATCCAACTTGTTTGAAACTCATTGTCTCACCAGGATAAGTTTGAAACTCATTGCCTCACCAGGATCTAACTTGTTTGAAACTCATTGTCTCACCAGGATCCAATTGTTTGAAACTCATTGTCTCACCAGGATCCAATTTGTTTGAAACTCATTGCCTAACCAGGATCCAGCTTATTTGAAACTCATTGCCTAACCAGGATCCAACTTGTTTGAAACTCATTGCCTCACCAGGATCCAACTTGTTTGAAACTCATTGCCTCACCAGGATCCAACTTAATTGAAACTCATTGCCTAACCAGGGTCCAACTTGTTTGAAACTCATTGTCTCACAAGGGTCCAACTTGTTTGAAACTCATTGTCTTACCATCAGGATCCAACTAACTTGTTTGAAACTCATTGCCTCACCAGGATCCAACTTGTTTGAAACTCATTGCCTCACCAGGATTCAACTTGTTTGAAACTCATCGTCTCACCAGGATCCAACTTGTTTGAAACTCATTGTCTCACCAGGATCCAACTAACTTGTTTGAAGCTCATTGCCTCACCAGGATTCAACTTGTTTGAAACTCATTGCCTCCCCAGAATTCCACTTGTTTGAAACTCATTGTCTATTCAGGATCCAACTTGTTTAAAACCCATTGTCGCACCAGGGTCCAACTTGTTGGAAGCTCATTGCCTCACCAGAATCCAACTTGTTTGAAGCTCATTGCCTCCCCAGAATTCCACTTGTTTGAAACTCATTGTCTATTCAGGATCCAACTTGTTTAAAACCCATTGTCGCACCAGGGTCCAACTTGTTGGAAGCTCATTGCCTCACCAGAATCCAACTTGTTTGAAGCTCATTGCCTCACCAGGATCCAACTTGTTTGAAACTCATTGCCTCACCAGGATCCAACTTGTTGGAAACTCATTGTCTCACCAGGATCCAACTTGTTTGAAATTCATTGTCTCACCAGGATCCAACTTGTTTGAAATTCATTACCTCACCAGGATCCCACTTGTTTGAAACTCATTGTCTCACTAGGATCCAGCTTGTTTGAAACGCATTGTCTCACCAGGATCCAGCTTGTTTGAAACTCATTGCCTCACCAGGATCCAACTTGTTGGAAACTCATTACCTCACCAGGGTCCAACTTGTTTGAAACTCATTGTCTCACCAGGGTCCGACTTGTTTGAAACTCATTGTCTCACCAGGGTCCAACTTGTTTGAAACTCATTGTCTCAACAGGGTCCAACTTGTTGAAAACTCATTGTCTCACCAGGATCCGACTTGTTTGAAACTCATTGTCTCACCAGGATCCAACTTGTATGAAACTCATTGTCTCATCAGGATCCATATTGTTTGAAACCCATTGTCTCACCAGGATCCAGTTTAATTGAAACTCATTGCCTCACCAGGATCAAGCTTGTTTGAAACTCATTGCCTCACCAGGATCTAACTTGTTTGAAACTCATTGTCTCACCAGGATCCAACTTGTTTGAAACTCATTGCCTAACCAGGATCCAGCTTGTTTGGAACTCATTGCCTAACCAGGATCCAACTTGTTTGAAACTCATTGCCTCACCAGGATCCAACTTGTTTGAAACTCATTGCCTCACCAGGATCCAACTTAATTGAAACTCATTGCCCAACCAGGGTCCAACTTGTTTGAAACTCATTGTCTCACCAGGATCCAACTTGTTTGAAACTCATTGCCTTACCAGGATCCAACTTGTTTGAAACTCATTGTCTCACCAGGATCCAACTTGTTTGAAACTCATTGTCTCATCAGAATCCAGCTTGTTTGAAACTCATTGTCTCACCAGCAGGGTCCAACTTGTTTGAAACGCATTGTCTCACCAGCAGGATCCAACTTGTTTTAAACTCATTGCCTAACCAGGATCCAACTTGTTTGAAACTCATTGCCTCACCAGGATCCAGCTTGTTTGAAACTCATTGTCTCACCAGGGTCCAACTTGTTTGAAACTCATTGTCTCACCAGGATCCAACTAACTTGTTTGAAACTCATTGCCTCACGAGGATTCAACTTGTTTGAAACTCATCGTCTCACCAGGATCCAACTTGTTTGAAACTCATTGTCTCACCAGGATCCAACTAACTTGTTTGAAGCTCATTGCCTCACAATTATTCAACTTGTTTGAAACTCATTGCCTCCCCAGAATCCCACTTGTTTGAAACTCATTGTCTATTCAGCAGGGTCCAACTTGTTTGAAACTCATTGTCTCACCAGCAGGATCCAACTTGTTTGAAACTCATTGCCTAACCAGGATTCAACTTGTTTGAAACTCATTGCCTCACCAGGATCCAACTTGTTTGAAACTCATTGTCTCACCAGGATCCAACTTGTTTGAAACTCATTGTCTCACCAGGATCCAACTAACTTGTTTGAAACTCATTGCCTCACCAGGATTCAACTTGTTTGAAACTCATCGTCTCACCAGGATCCAACTTGTTTGAAACTCATTGTCTCACCAGGATCAAACTAACTTGTTTGAAGCTCATTGCCTCACAAGGATTCAACTTGTTTGAAACGCATTGCCTCCCCAGAATCCCACTTGTTTGAAACTCATTGTCTAATCAGGGTCCAACTTGTTTAAAACCCATTATCTCATCAGGGTCCAACTTGTTTGAAACTCATTGTCTCACCAGAATCCAACTTGTTTGAAACTCATTGTCTCACCAGGATCCAACTTGTTTGAAACTCATTGTCTCACCAGGATAAGTTTGAAACGCATTGCCTCACCAGGGTCCAACTTGTTTGAAACTCATTGTCTCACCAGGATCCAACTTGTTTTAAACTCATTGCCTAACCAGGATCCAACTTGTTTGAAACTCATTGCCTCACCAGGATCCAGCTTGTTTGAAACTCATTGTTTCACCAGGATCCAACTTGTTTGAAACTAATAGCCTAACCAGGATCCAACTTAATTGAAACTCATTGCCTCACCAGGATCAAGCTTGTTTGAAACTCATTGCCTAACCAGGATCTAACTTGTTTGAAACTCATTGTCTCACCAGGATCCAACTTGTTTGAAACTCATTGCCTCACCAGGATCCAACTTGTTTGAAATTCATTGCTTAACCAGGATCCAACTTAACTGAAACTCATTGCCTCACCAGGATCAAGCTTGTTTAAAACTCATTGTCTCACCAGGATCCAACTTGTTTGAAACTCATTGTCTCACCAGGATAAGTTTGAAACTCATTTTCTCACCAGGGTCCGACTTGTTTGAAACTCATTGTCTCACCAGGGTCCAACTTGTTTGAAACTCATAGTCTCAACAGGGTCCAACTTGTTGAAAACTCATTGTCTCACCAGGATCCGACTTGTTTGAAACTCATTGTCTCACCAGGATCCAACTTGTTTGAAACTCATTGTCTCATCAGGATCCATATTGTTTGAAACCCATTGTCTCACCAGGATCCAACTTAATTGAAACTCATTGCCTCACCAGGATCAAGCTTGTTTGAAACTCATTGCCTCACCAGGATCTAACTTGTTTGACACTAATTGTCTCACCAGGATCCAACTTGTTTGAAACTCATTGTCTCACCAGGATCTAACTTGTTTGAAACTCATTGCCTAACCAGGATCCAGCTTGTTTGAAACTCATTGCCTAACCAGGATCCAACTTGTTTGAAACTCATTGCCTCACCAGGATCCAACTTGTTTGAAACTCATTGCCTCACCAGGATCCAACTTAATTGAAACTCATTGCCTAACCAGGGTCCAACTTGTTTGAAACTCATTGTCTCACCAGGATCCAACTTGTTTGAAACTCATTGCCTTACCAGGATCCAACTTAATTGAAACTCATTGTCTCACCAGGATCCAACTTGTTTGAAACTCATTGTCTCACCAGGGTCCAACTTGTTTGAAACTCATTACCTCACCAGGGTCCAACTTGTTTGAAACTCATTGTCTCACCAGGGTCCAACTTGTTTGAAACTCATTTTCTCACCAGCAGGGTCCAACTTGTTTGAAACGCATTGTCTCACCAGCAGGATCCAACTTGTTTTAAACTTATTGCCTAACCAGGATCCAACTTGTTTGAAACTCATTGCCTTACCAGGATCCAACTTGTTTGAAACTCATTGTCTCACCAGGGTCCAACTTGTTTGAAACTCATTGTCTCACCAGGATCCAACTTGTTTGAAACTCATTGCCTCACCAGGATTCAACTTGTTTGAAACTCATCGTCTCACCAGGATCCAACTTGTTTGAAACTCATTGTCTCACCAGGATCCAACTAACTTGTTTGAAGCTCAATGCCTCACAAGGATTCAACTTGTTTGAAACTCATTGCCTCCCCAGAATCCCACTTGTTTGAAACTCATTGTCTAATCAGGGTCCAACTTGTTTAAAACCCATTGTCTCACAAGGGTCCAACTTGTTTGAAACTCATTGCCTCACCAGTCTCCAACTTGTTTGAAACTCATTGCCTCACCAGGATCCAACTTGTTTGAAACTCATTGCCTCACCAGGATCCAACTTGTTTGAAACTCATTGTCTCACCAGGATCCAACTTGTTTGAAACTCATTGTCTCACCAGGGTCCAACTTGTTTGAAACTCATTGTCTCACCAGGATCCAACTAACTTGTTTGAAACTCATTGCCTCACCAGGATTCAACTTGTTTGAAACTCATCGTCTCACCAGGATACAACTTGTTTGAAACTCATTTTCTCACCAGGATCCAACTACTTGTTTGAAGCTCATTGCCTCACAAGGATTCAACTTGTTTGAAACTCATTGCCTCCCCAGAATCCCACTTGTTTGAAACTCATTGTCTAATCAGGGTCCAACTTGTTTAAAACCCATTGTCTCATCAGGGTCCAACTTGTTTGAAACTCATTGTCTCACCAGAATCCAACTTGTTTGAAACTCATTGCCTCACCAGGGTCCAACTTGTTTGAAACTCATTGTCTCACCAGGATAAGTTTGAAACTCATTGCCTCACCAGGATCCAACTTGTTTGAAACTCATTGTCTCACCAGGATCCAACTTGTTTGAAATTCATTGTCTCACCAGGATCCAACTTGTTTGAAACTCATTACCTCACCAGGATCCCACTTGTTTGAAACTCATTGTCTCACTAGGATCCAACTTGTTTGAAACTCATTGCCTCACCAGGATCCAACTTGTTTGAAACTCATTGCCTCACCAGGATCCAACTTAATTGAAACTCATTGCCTAACCAGGGTCCAACTTGTTTGAAACTCATTGTCTCACCAGGATCCAACTTGTTTGAAACTCATTGCCTTACCAGGATCCAACTTAATTGAAACTCATTGTCTCACCAGGATCCAACTTGTTTGAAACTCATTGTCTCACCAGGGTCCAACTTGTTTGAAACTCATTACCTCACCAGGGTCCAACTTGTTTGAAACTCATTGTCTCACCAGGGTCCAACTTGTTTGAAACTCATTTTCTCACCAGCAGGGTCCAACTTGTTTGAAACGCATTGTCTCACCAGCAGGATCCAACTTGTTTTAAACTTATTGCCTAACCAGGATCCAACTTGTTTGAAACTCATTGCCTTACCAGGATCCAACTTGTTTGAAACTCATTGTCTCACCAGGGTCCAACTTGTTTGAAACTCATTGTCTCACCAGGATCCAACTTGTTTGAAACTCATTGCCTCACCAGGATTCAACTTGTTTGAAACTCATCGTCTCACCAGGATCCAACTTGTTTGAAACTCATTGTCTCACCAGGATCCAACTAACTTGTTTGAAGCTCAATGCCTCACAAGGATTCAACTTGTTTGAAACTCATTGCCTCCCCAGAATCCCACTTGTTTGAAACTCATTGTCTAATCAGGGTCCAACTT
This sequence comes from Azorinus chamasolen, assembly GCA_963576725.1. Taxonomy (NCBI): domain Eukaryota; kingdom Metazoa; phylum Mollusca; class Bivalvia; order Cardiida; family Solecurtidae; genus Azorinus; species Azorinus chamasolen. The sequence goes on along the minus strand of OY755235.1, from coordinate 78,349,841 downwards.
GTTTAAAACCCATTGTCTCACAAGGGTCCAACTTGTTTGAAACTCATTGCCTCACCAGTCTCCAACTTGTTTGAAACTCATTGCCTCACCAGGATCCAACTTGTTTGAAACTCATTGCCTCACCAGGATCCAACTTGTTTGAAACTCATTGTCTCACCAGGATCCAACTTGTTTGAAACTCATTGTCTCACCAGGGTCCAACTTGTTTGAAACTCATTGTCTCACCAGGATCCAACTAACTTGTTTGAAACTCATTGCCTCACCAGGATTCAACTTGTTTGAAACTCATCGTCTCACCAGGATACAACTTGTTTGAAACTCATTTTCTCACCAGGATCCAACTACTTGTTTGAAGCTCATTGCCTCACAAGGATTCAACTTGTTTGAAACTCATTGCCTCCCCAGAATCCCACTTGTTTGAAACTCATTGTCTAATCAGGGTCCAACTTGTTTAAAACCCATTGTCTCATCAGGGTCCAACTTGTTTGAAACTCATTGTCTCACCAGAATCCAACTTGTTTGAAACTCATTGCCTCACCAGGGTCCAACTTGTTTGAAACTCATTGTCTCACCAGGATAAGTTTGAAACTCATTGTCTCACCAGGATCCAACTTGTTTGAAACTCATTGTCTCACCAGGGTCCAACTTGTTTGAAACTCATTGTCTCACCAGGATCCAACTAACTTGTTTGAAACTCATTGCCTCACCAGGATTCAACTTGTTTGAAACTCATCGTCTCACCAGGATACAACTTGTTTGAAACTCATTTTCTCACCAGGATCCAACTACTTGTTTGAAGCTCATTGCCTCACAAGGATTCAACTTGTTTGAAACTCATTGCCTCCCCAGAATCCCACTTGTTTGAAACTCATTGTCTAATCAGGGTCCAACTTGTTTAAAACCCATTGTCTCATCAGGGTCCAACTTGTTTGAAACTCATTGTCTCACCAGAATCCAACTTGTTTGAAACTCATTGCCTCACCAGGGTCCAACTTGTTTGAAACTCATTGTCTCACCAGGATAAGTTTGAAACTCATTGCCTCACCAGGATCCAACTTGTTTGAAACTCATTGTCTCACCAGGATCCAACTTGTTTGAAATTCATTGTCTCACCAGGATCCAACTTGTTTGAAACTCATTACCTCACCAGGATCCCACTTGTTTGAAACTCATTGTCTCACTAGGATCCAACTTGTTTGAAACTCATTGCCTCACCAGGATCCAACTTGTTTGAAACTCATTGCCTCACCAGGATCCAACTTAATTGAAACTCATTGCCTAACCAGGGTCCAACTTGTTTGAAACTCATTGTCTCACCAGGATCCAACTTGTTTGAAACTCATTGCCTTACCAGGATCCAACTTAATTGAAACTCATTGTCTCACCAGGATCCAACTTGTTTGAAACTCATTGTCTCACCAGGGTCCAACTTGTTTGAAACTCATTACCTCACCAGGGTCCAACTTGTTTGAAACTCATTGTCTCACCAGGGTCCAACTTGTTTGAAACTCATTTTCTCACCAGCAGGGTCCAACTTGTTTGAAACGCATTGTCTCACCAGCAGGATCCAACTTGTTTTAAACTTATTGCCTAACCAGGATCCAACTTGTTTGAAACTCATTGCCTTACCAGGATCCAACTTGTTTGAAACTCATTGTCTCACCAGGGTCCAACTTGTTTGAAACTCATTGTCTCACCAGGATCCAACTTGTTTGAAACTCATTGCCTCACCAGGATTCAACTTGTTTGAAACTCATCGTCTCACCAGGATCCAACTTGTTTGAAACTCATTGTCTCACCAGGATCCAACTAACTTGTTTGAAGCTCAATGCCTCACAAGGATTCAACTTGTTTGAAACTCATTGCCTCCCCAGAATCCCACTTGTTTGAAACTCATTGTCTAATCAGGGTCCAACTTGTTTAAAACCCATTGTCTCACAAGGGTCCAACTTGTTTGAAACTCATTGCCTCACCAGTCTCCAACTTGTTTGAAACTCATTGCCTCACCAGGATCCAACTTGTTTGAAACTCATTGCCTCACCAGGATCCAACTTGTTTGAAACTCATTGTCTCACCAGGATCCAACTTGTTTGAAACTCATTGTCTCACCAGGGTCCAACTTGTTTGAAACTCATTGTCTCACCAGGATCCAACTAACTTGTTTGAAACTCATTGCCTCACCAGGATTCAACTTGTTTGAAACTCATCGTCTCACCAGGATACAACTTGTTTGAAACTCATTTTCTCACCAGGATCCAACTACTTGTTTGAAGCTCATTGCCTCACAAGGATTCAACTTGTTTGAAACTCATTGCCTCCCCAGAATCCCACTTGTTTGAAACTCATTGTCTAATCAGGGTCCAACTTGTTTAAAACCCATTGTCTCATCAGGGTCCAACTTGTTTGAAACTCATTGTCTCACCAGAATCCAACTTGTTTGAAACTCATTGCCTCACCAGGGTCCAACTTGTTTGAAACTCATTGTCTCACCAGGATAAGTTTGAAACTCATTGCCTCACCAGGATCCAACTTGTTTGAAACTCATTGTCTCACCAGGATCCAACTTGTTTGAAATTCATTGTCTCACCAGGATCCAACTTGTTTGAAACTCATTACCTCACCAGGATCCCACTTGTTTGAAACTCATTGTCTCACTAGGATCCAGCATGTTTGAAACTCATTGCCTCACCAGGATCCAACTTGTTTGAAACTCATTGCCTAACCAGGATCCAACTTAACTGAAACTCATTGCCTCACCGGGATCAGGCTTGTTTAAAACTCATTGCCTCACCAGGATCCAACTTGTTTGAAACTAATTGCCTAACCAGGATCCAACTTAACTGAAACTCATTGCCTCACCAGGATCAAGCTTGTTTAAAACTCATTGTCTCACCAGGATCCAACTTGTTTGAAACTCATTGTCTCACCAGGATCCAACTTGTTTGAAACTCATTGCCTAACCAGGATCCAACTTGTTTGAAACTGATTGCCTTACCAGGATCCAGCTTGTTTGAAACTCATTGTCTCACCAGGGTTCAAATTGTTGGAAACTCATTGCCTCACCAGGGTCCAACTTGTTTGAAACTCATTGTCTCACCAGGGTCCAACTTGTTTGAAACTCATTGCCTCACCAGTAGGATCAAGCTTGTTTAAAACTCATTGTCTCACCAGGATCCAACTTGTTTGAAACTCATTGTCTCACCAGGATCCAACTTGTTTGAAACTCATTGCCTAACCAGGATCCAACTTGTTTGAAACTCATTGTCTCACCAGTCTCCAACTTGTTTGAAACGCATTGTCTCACCAGGATCCAACTTGTTTGAAACTCATTGTCTCACCAGGATCCAACTTGTTTGAAACTCATTGCCTTACCAGGATCCAACTTGTTTGAAACTCATTGTCTCACCACCAGGATCCAACTTGTTTGAAACTCATTGTCTCACCAGGGTCCAACTTGTTGGAAACTCATTGCCTTACCAGGGTCCAACTTGTTTGAAACTCATTGCCTCACCAGGATCCAACTTAATTGAAACTCATTGCCTAACCAGGATCCAACTTGTTTGAAACTCATTGTCTCACCAGGGTCCAACTTGTTTGAAACTCATTGTCTCACCAGGGTCCAACTTGTTTGAAACTCATTGTCTCACCAGCAGGGTCCAACTTGTTTGAAACTCATTGTCTCACCAGCAGGATCCAACTTGTTTTAAACTCATTGCCTAACCAGGATCCAACTTGTTTGAAACTCATTGCCTCACCAGGATCCAACTTGTTTGAAACTCATTGTCTCACCAGGGTCCAACTTGTTTGAAACTCATTGTCTCACCAGGATCCAACTAACTTGTTTGAAACTCATTGCCTCACCAGGATTCAACTTGTTTGAAACTCATCGTCTCACCAGGATCCAACTTGTTTGAATCTCATTGTCTCACCCGGATCCAACTAACTTGTTTGAAGCTCATTGCCTCATAAGGATTCAACTTGTTTGAAACTCATTGCCTCCCCAGAATCCCACTTGTTTGAAACTCATTGTCTATTCAGCAGGGTCCAACTTGTTTGAAACTCATTGTCTCACCAGCAGGATCCAACTTGTTTTAAACTCATTGCCTAACCAGGATCCAACTTGTTTGAAACTCATTGCCTCACCAGGATCCAACTTGTTTGAAACTCATTGTCTCACCAGGGTCCAACTTTTTTGAAACTCATTGTCTCACCAGGATCCAACTAACTTGTTTGAAACTCATTGCCTCACCAGGATTCAACTTGTTTGAAACTCATCGTCTCACAAGGATCCAACTTGTTTGAAACTCATTGTCTCACCAGGATTCAACTAACTTGTTTGAAGCTCATTGCCTCATAAGGATTCAACTTGTTTGAAACTCATTGCCTCCCCAGAATCCCACTTGTTTGAAACTCATTGTCTATTCAGCAGGGTCCAACTTGTTTGAAACTCATTGTCTCACCAGCAGGATCCAACTTGTTTTAAACTCATTGCCTAACCAGGATCCAACTTGTTTGAAACTCATTGCCTCACCAGGATCCAACTTGTTTGAAACTCATTGTCTCACCAGGGTCCAACTTTTTTGAAACTCATTGTCTCACCAGGATCCAACTAACTTGTTTGAACTCATTGCCTCACCAGGATTCAACTTGTTTGAAACTCATCGTCTCACAAGGATCCAACTTGTTTGAAACTCATTGTCTCACCAGGATTCAACTAACTTGTTTGAAGCTCATTGCCTCACAAGGATTCAACTTGTTTGAAACGCATTGCCTCCCCAGAATCCCACTTGTTTGAAACTCATTGTCTATACAGGGTCCAACTTGTTTAAAACCCATTGTCTCACCAGGGTCCGACTTGTTGGAAACTCATTGTCTCACCAGAATCCAACTTGTTTGAAACTCATTGCCTCACCAGGATCCAACTTGTTTGAAACTCATTGTCTCACCAGGATAAGTTTGAAACTCATTGCCTCACCAGGATCCAACTTGTTTGAAAACCATTGTCTCACCAGGATCCAACTTGTTTGAAATTCATTGTCTCACCAGGATCCAACTTGTTTGAAACTCATTACCTCACCAGGATCCCACTTGTTTGAAACTCATTGTCTCACTAGGATCCAGCTTGTTTGAAATGCATTGCCTCACCAGGATCCAACTTGTTTGAAACTAATTGCCTAACCAGGATCCAACTTAACTGAAATTCATTGCCTCGCCAGGATCAGGCTTGTTTAAAACTCATTGCCTCACCAGGATCCAACTTGTTTGAAACTAATTGCCTAACCGGGATCCAACTTTACTGAAACTCATTGCCTCACCAAGATCAAGCTTGTTTAAAACTCACTGTCTCACCAGGATCCAACTTGTTTGAAACTCATTGTCTCACCAGGATCCAACTTGTTTGAAACTCATTGCCTCACTAGGATCCAACTTGTTTGAAACTGATTGCCTTACCAGGATCCAGCTTGTTTGAAACTCATTGTCTCACCAGGGTCCAAATTGTTGGAAACTCATTGCCTCACCAGGATTCAACTTGTTTGAAACTCATCGTCTCACAAGGATCCAACTTGTTTGAAACTCATTGTCTCACCAGGATTCAACTAACTTGTTTGAAGCTCATTGCCTCATAAGGATTCAACTTGTTTGAAACTCATTGCCTCCCCAGAATCCCACTTGTTTGAAACTCATTGTCTATTCAGCAGGGTCCAACTTGTTTGAAACTCATTGTCTCACCAGCAGGATCCAACTTGTTTTAAACTCATTGCCTAACCAGGATCCAACTTGTTTGAAACTCATTGCCTCACCAGGATCCAACTTGTTTGAAACTCATTGTCTCACCAGGGTCCAACTTTTTTGAAACTCATTGTCTCACCAGGATCCAACTAACTTGTTTGAAACTCATTGCCTCACCAGGATTCAACTTGTTTGAAACTCATCGTCTCACAAGGATCCAACTTGTTTGAAACTCATTGTCTCACCAGGATTCAACTAACTTGTTTGAAGCTCATTGCCTCACAAGGATTCAACTTGTTTGAAACGCATTGCCTCCCCAGAATCCCACTTGTTTGAAACTCATTGTCTATACAGGGTCCAACTTGTTTAAAACCCATTGTCTCACCAGGGTCCGACTTGTTGGAAACTCATTGTCTCACCAGAATCCAACTTGTTTGAAACTCATTGCCTCACCAGGATCCAACTTGTTTGAAACTCATTGTCTCACCAGGATAAGTTTGAAACTCATTGCCTCACCAGGATCCAACTTGTTTGAAAACCATTGTCTCACCAGGATCCAACTTGTTTGAAATTCATTGTCTCACCAGGATCCAACTTGTTTGAAACTCATTACCTCACCAGGATCCCACTTGTTTGAAACTCATTGTCTCACTAGGATCCAGCTTGTTTGAAATGCATTGCCTCACCAGGATCCAACTTGTTTGAAACTAATTGCCTAACCAGGATCCAACTTAACTGAAATTCATTGCCTCGCCAGGATCAGGCTTGTTTAAAACTCATTGCCTCACCAGGATCCAACTTGTTTGAAACTAATTGCCTAACCGGGATCCAACTTTACTGAAACTCATTGCCTCACCAAGATCAAGCTTGTTTAAAACTCACTGTCTCACCAGGATCCAACTTGTTTGAAACTCATTGTCTCACCAGGATCCAACTTGTTTGAAACTCATTGCCTCACTAGGATCCAACTTGTTTGAAACTGATTGCCTTACCAGGATCCAGCTTGTTTGAAACTCATTGTCTCACCAGGGTCCAAATTGTTGGAAACTCATTGCCTCACCAGGGTCCAACTTGTTTGAAACTCATTGTCTCACCAGGGTCCAACTTGTTTGAAACTCATTGCCTCACCAGTAGGATCAAGCTTGTTTAAAACTCATTGTCTCACCAGGATCCAACTTGTTTGAAACTCATTGTCTCACCAGGATCCAACTTATTTGAAACTCATTGCCTAACCAGGATCCAACTTGTTTGAAACTCATTGTCTCACCAGGGTCCAACTTGTTTGAAACTCATTGTCTCACCAGGGTCCAACTTGTTTGAAACTCATTGTCTCACCAGTAGGGTCCAACTTGTTTGAAACTCATTGTCTCACCAGGATCCAACTTGTTTGAAACTCATTGTCCTGGATCCAACTTATTTGAAACTCATTGTCTCAACAGGGTCCAACTTGTTTGAAACTCATTGTCTCACCAGGATCCAACTTGTTTGAAACTCATTGTCTCACCAGGATCCAACTTGTTTGAAACTCATTGTCTCATCAGGATCCATATTGTTTGAAACGCATTGTCTCACCAGGATCCAACTTGTTTGAAACTCATTGCCTAACCAGGATCCAACTTGTTTGAAACTCATTGTCTCACCAGGGTCCAACTTGTTTGAAACTCATTGTCTCACCAGGGTCCAACTTGTTTGAAACTCATTCTCTCACCAGCAGGATCAAACTTGTTTTAAACTCATTGCCTAACCAGGATCCAACTTGTTTGAAACTCATTGTCCAGGATCCAACTTGTTTGAAACTCATTGTCTCACCAAGATCCAACTAACTTGTTTGAAACTCATTGCCTCACCAGGATCCAACTTGTTTGAAACTCATTGCCTCACCAGGATTCAACTTGTTTGAAACTCATCGTCTCACCAGGATCCAACTTGTTTGAAACGCATTGCCTCACCAGGATCCAACTTGTTTGAAACTCATTGTCCAGGATCCAACTTGTTTGAAACTCATTGTCTCACCAGGGTCCAACTTGTTTGAAACTCATTGTCTCACCAGGATCCAACTTGTTTGAAACTCATTGTCTCACCAGGATCCAACTTGTTTGAAACTCATTGTCTCATCAGGATCCAACTTGTTTGAAACTCATTGTCTCATCAGGATCCATATTGTTTGAAACGCATTGTCTCACCAGGATCCAACTTGTTTGAAACTCATTGCCTAACCAGGATCCAACTTGTTTGAAACTCATTGTCTCACCAGGGTCCAACTTGTTTGAAACTCATTGTCTCACCAGGGTCCAACTTGTTTGAAACTCATTGTCTCACCAGCAGGATCCAACTTGTTTGAAACTCATTGTCTCACCAGGATCCAACTTGTTTGAAACTCATTGTCTAACCAGGATCCAACTTGTTTGAAACTCATTGTCTCACCAGGATCCAACTTGTTTGAAACTCATTGCCTCACCAGGATTCAACTTGTTTGAAACTCATCGTCTCACCAGGATCCAACTTGTTTGAAACCCATTGTCTCACCAGGATCCAACTAACTTGTTTGAAGCTCAATGCCTCACAAGGATTCAACTTGTTTGAAACTCATTGCCTCCCCAGAATCCCACTTGTTTGAAACTCATTGTCTAATCAGGGTCCAACTTGTTTAAAACCCATTGTCTCACAAGGGTCCAACTTGTTTGAAACTCATTGCCTCACCAGTCTCCAACTTGTTTGAAACTCATTGCCTCACCAGGATCCAACTTGTTTGAAACTCATTGCCTCACCAGGATCCAACTTGTTTGAAACTCATTGTCTCACCAGGATCCAACTTGTTTGAAACTCATTGTCTCACCAGGGTCCAACTTGTTTGAAACTCATTGTCTCACCAGGATCCAACTAACTTGTTTGAAACTCATTGCCTCACCAGGATTCAACTTGTTTGAAACTCATCGTCTCACCAGGATACAACTTGTTTGAAACTCATTTTCTCACCAGGATCCAACTACTTGTTTGAAGCTCATTGCCTCACAAGGATTCAACTTGTTTGAAACTCATTGCCTCCCCAGAATCCCACTTGTTTGAAACTCATTGTCTAATCAGGGTCCAACTTGTTTAAAACCCATTGTCTCATCAGGGTCCAACTTGTTTGAAACTCATTGTCTCACCAGAATCCAACTTGTTTGAAACTCATTGCCTCACCAGGGTCCAACTTGTTTGAAACTCATTGTCTCACCAGGATAAGTTTGAAACTCATTGCCTCACCAGGATCCAACTTGTTTGAAACTCATTGTCTCACCAGGATCCAACTTGTTTGAAATTCATTGTCTCACCAGGATCCAACTTGTTTGAAACTCATTACCTCACCAGGATCCCACTTGTTTGAAACTCATTGTCTCACTAGGATCCAACTTGTTTGAAACTCATTGCCTCACCAGGATCCAACTTGTTTGAAACTCATTGCCTCACCAGGATCTGAAACTCATTGCCTAACCAGGGTCCAACTTGTTTGAAACTCATTGTCTCACTAGGATCCAGCATGTTTGAAACTCATTGCCTCACCAGGATCCAACTTGTTTGAAACTCATTGCCTAACCAGGATCCAACTTAACTGAAACTCATTGCCTCACCGGGATCAGGCTTGTTTAAAACTCATTGCCTCACCAGGATCCAACTTGTTTGAAACTAATTGCCTAACCAGGATCCAACTTAACTGAAACTCATTGCCTCACCAGGATCAAGCTTGTTTAAAACTCATTGTCTCACCAGGATCCAACTTGTTTGAAACTCATTGTCTCACCAGGATCCAACTTGTTTGAAACTCATTGCCTAACCAGGATCCAACTTGTTTGAAACTGATTGCCTTACCAGGATCCAGCTTGTTTGAAACTCATTGTCTCACCAGGGTTCAAATTGTTGGAAACTCATTGCCTCACCAGGGTCCAACTTGTTTGAAACTCATTGTCTCACCAGGGTCCAACTTGTTTGAAACTCATTGCCTCACCAGTAGGATCAAGCTTGTTTAAAACTCATTGTCTCACCAGGATCCAACTTGTTTGAAACTCATTGTCTCACCAGGATCCAACTTGTTTGAAACTCATTGCCTAACCAGGATCCAACTTGTTTGAAACTCATTGTCTCACCAGTCTCCAACTTGTTTGAAACGCATTGTCTCACCAGGATCCAACTTGTTTGAAACTCATTGTCTCACCAGGATCCAACTTGTTTGAAACTCATTGCCTTACCAGGATCCAACTTGTTTGAAACTCATTGTCTCACCACCAGGATCCAACTTGTTTGAAACTCATTGTCTCACCAGGGTCCAACTTGTTGGAAACTCATTGCCTTACCAGGGTCCAACTTGTTTGAAACTCATTGCCTCACCAGGATCCAACTTAATTGAAACTCATTGCCTAACCAGGATCCAACTTGTTTGAAACTCATTGTCTCACCAGGGTCCAACTTGTTTGAAACTCATTGTCTCACCAGGGTCCAACTTGTTTGAAACTCATTGTCTCACCAGCAGGGTCCAACTTGTTTGAAACTCATTGTCTCACCAGCAGGATCCAACTTGTTTTAAACTCATTGCCTAACCAGGATCCAACTTGTTTGAAACTCATTGCCTCACCAGGATCCAACTTGTTTGAAACTCATTGTCTCACCAGGGTCCAACTTGTTTGAAACTCATTGTCTCACCAGGATCCAACTAACTTGTTTGAAACTCATTGCCTCACCAGGATTCAACTTGTTTGAAACTCATCGTCTCACCAGGATCCAACTTGTTTGAAACTCATTGTCTCACCCGGATCCAACTAACTTGTTTGAAGCTCATTGCCTCATAAGGATTCAACTTGTTTGAAACTCATTGCCTCCCCAGAATCCCACTTGTTTGAAACTCATTGTCTATTCAGCAGGGTCCAACTTGTTTGAAACTCATTGTCTCACCAGCAGGATCCAACTTGTTTTAAACTCATTGCCTAACCAGGATCCAACTTGTTTGAAACTCATTGCCTCACCAGGATCCAACTTGTTTGAAACTCATTGTCTCACCAGGGTCCAACTTTTTTGAAATTCATTGTCTCACCAGGATCCAACTAACTTGTTTGAAACTCATTGCCTCACCAGGATTCAACTTGTTTGAAACTCATCGTCTCACAAGGATCCAACTTGTTTGAAACTCATTGTCTCACCAGGATTCAACTAACTTGTTTGAAGCTCATTGCCTCATAAGGATTCAACTTGTTTGAAACTCATTGCCTCCCCAGAATCCCACTTGTTTGAAACTCATTGTCTATTCAGCAGGGTCCAACTTGTTTGAAACTCATTGTCTCACCAGCAGGATCCAACTTGTTTTAAACTCATTGCCTAACCAGGATCCAACTTGTTTGAAACTCATTGCCTCACCAGGATCCAACTTGTTTGAAACTCATTGTCTCACCAGGGTCCAACTTTTTTGAAACTCATTGTCTCACCAGGATCCAACTAACTTGTTTGAAACTCATTGCCTCACCAGGATTCAACTTGTTTGAAACTCATCGTCTCACAAGGATCCAACTTGTTTGAAACTCATTGTCTCACCAGGATTCAACTAACTTGTTTGAAGCTCATTGCCTCACAAGGATTCAACTTGTTTGAAACGCATTGCCTCCCCAGAATCCCACTTGTTTGAAACTCATTGTCTATACAGGGTCCAACTTGTTTAAAACCCATTGTCTCACCAGGGTCCGACTTGTTGGAAACTCATTGTCTCACCAGAATCCAACTTGTTTGAAACTCATTGCCTCACCAGGATCCAACTTGTTTGAAACTCATTGTCTCACCAGGATAAGTTTGAAACTCATTGCCTCACCAGGATCCAACTTGTTTGAAAACCATTGTCTCACCAGGATCCAACTTGTTTGAAATTCATTGTCTCACCAGGATCCAACTTGTTTGAAACTCATTACCTCACCAGGATCCCACTTGTTTGAAACTCATTGTCTCACTAGGATCCAGCTTGTTTGAAATGCATTGCCTCACCAGGATCCAACTTGTTTGAAACTAATTGCCTAACCAGGATCCAACTTAACTGAAATTCATTGCCTCGCCAGGATCAGGCTTGTTTAAAACTCATTGCCTCACCAGGATCCAACTTGTTTGAAACTAATTGCCTAACCGGGATCCAACTTTACTGAAACTCATTGCCTCACCAAGATCAAGCTTGTTTAAAACTCACTGTCTCACCAGGATCCAACTTGTTTGAAACTCATTGTCTCACCAGGATCCAACTTGTTTGAAACTCATTGCCTCACTAGGATCCAACTTGTTTGAAACTGATTGCCTTACCAGGATCCAGCTTGTTTGAAACTCATTGTCTCACCAGGGTCCAAATTGTTGGAAACTCATTGCCTCACCAGGGTCCAACTTGTTTGAAACTCATTGTCTCACCAGGGTCCAACTTGTTTGAAACTCATTGCCTCACCAGTAGGATCAAGCTTGTTTAAAACTCATTGTCTCACCAGGATCCAACTTGTTTGAAACTCATTGTCTCACCAGGATCCAACTTATTTGAAACTCATTGCCTAACCAGGATCCAACTTGTTTGAAACTCATTGTCTCACCAGGGTCCAACTTGTTTGAAACTCATTGTCTCACCAGGGTCCAACTTGTTTGAAACTCATTGTCTCACCAGTAGGGTCCAACTTGTTTGAAACTCATTGTCTCACCAGGATCCAACTTGTTTGAAACTCATTGTCCTGGATCCAACTTATTTGAAACTCATTGTCTCAACAGGGTCCAACTTGTTTGAAACTCATTGTCTCACCAGGATCCAACTTGTTTGAAACTCATTGTCTCACCAGGATCCAACTTGTTTGAAACTCATTGTCTCATCAGGATCCATATTGTTTGAAACGCATTGTCTCACCAGGATCCAACTTGTTTGAAACTCATTGCCTAACCAGGATCCAACTTGTTTGAAACTCATTGTCTCACCAGGGTCCAACTTGTTTGAAACTCATTGTCTCACCAGGGTCCAACTTGTTTGAAACTCATTCTCTCACCAGCAGGATCAAACTTGCTTTAAACTCATTGCCTAACCAGGATCCAACTTGTTTGAAACTCATTGTCCAGGATCCAACTTGTTTGAAACTCATTGTCTCACCAAGATCCAACTAACTTGTTTGAAACTCATTGCCTCACCAGGATCCAACTTGTTTGAAACTCATTGCCTCACCAGGATTCAACTTGTTTGAAACTCATCGTCTCACCAGGATCCAACTTGTTTGAAACGCATTGCCTCACCAGGATCCAACTTGTTTGAAACTCATTGTCCAGGATCCAACTTGTTTGAAACTCATTGTCTCACCAGGGTCCAACTTGTTTGAAACTCATTGTCTCACCAGGATCCAACTTGTTTGAAACTCATTGTCTCACCAGGATCCAACTTGTTTGAAACTCATTGTCTCATCAGGATCCAACTTGTTTGAAACTCATTGTCTCATCAGGATCCATATTGTTTGAAACGCATTGTCTCACCAGGATCCAACTTGTTTGAAACTCATTGCCTAACCAGGATCCAACTTGTTTGAAACTCATTGTCTCACCAGGGTCCAACTTGTTTGAAACTCATTGTCTCACCAGGGTCCAACTTGTTTGAAACTCATTGTCTCACCAGGGTCCAACTTGTTTGAAACTCATTGTCTCACCAGGATCCAACTTGTTTGAAACTCATTGTCCAGGATCCAACTTGTTTGAAACTCATTGCCTAACCAGGATCCAATTTGTTTGAAACTCATTGTCTCACCAGGGTCCAACTTGTTTGAAACTCATTGTCTAACCAGGATCAAACTTGTTTTAAACTCATTGCCTAACCAGGATCCAACTTGTTTGAAACTCATTGCCTCACCAGTCTCCAACTTGTTTGAAACGCATTGTCTCACCAGGATCCAACTAACTTGTTTGAAACTCATTGCCTCACCAGGATTCAACTTGTTTGAAACTCATCGTCTCACCAGGATCCAACTTGTTTGAAACTCATTGCCTCACCAGGATCCAACTTGTTTGAAACTCATTGCCTCACCAGGATCCAACTTGTTTGAAACTCATTGCCTCACCAGGATCCAACTTGTTTGAAACGCATTGCCTAACCAGGATCCAACTTGTTTGAAACTCATTACCTAACCAGGATCCAACTTGTTTGAAACTCATTGTCTCACCAGGATTCAACTTGTTTGAAACTCATTGCCTCACCAGGATCCAACTTGTTTGAAACTCATTGCCTAACCAGTATCCAACTTGTTTGAAACTCATTGTCTCACCAGGATCCAACTTGTTTGAAACTCATTGCCTAACCAGGATCCAACTTGTTTGAAACTCATTGCCTAACCAGGATCCAACTTGTCTGAAACTCATTGTCTCACCAGGATTCAACTTGTTTGAAACTCATTGCCTCACTAGGATCCAACTTGTCTGAAACTCATTGCCTAACCAGGATTCAACTTGTTTGAAACTCATTGCCTAACCAGGATCCAACTTGTTTGAAACTCATTGTCTCACCAGGATCCAACTTGTCTGAAACTCATTGTCTCACCAGGATTCAACTTGTTTGAAACTCATTGCCTCACCAGGATCCAATTTGTTTGAAACTCATTGTCTCACCAGTATCATCATGGCAATCCTATCAATATTATCATATTGGCACTCTGAACTATAAACAGTATCACAGTGGCAATCTGAAATATAAACAATATTATAGTGTTGCAGTCTTAAATATAAACAGTATGAAAGTGGCAATCTAAAATATAAACACTAGCATAGTGGCAATCTTAAATATTAACAATATCATAGTGACAATATTGAAAGGGAAGCAGTATCATAGTTTGGCAATCCTAACTATTAAAAAGTAGCATAGTGATAGTCTAAATATAAGCATGTATAATTTTTCAAATAAAATAAGTTTAAACTAAATATAAGCAGCATTGTAGCGTGGCAATATTAAATATGAACAATATCATAGAGGCAATATTAAATGAAAACGGTATCATAGACTGCAATATTAAATGAAAACAGTGTCATAGTATCAATCATTATGAATCCTGGCTAGACATGAAATAACTCAGTGACTCATCTGTTATAGACCGTATTTATGTTATAGACTGTAATTTTGTTATAGAATGTAATTGTATTATAGACTGTAATTATATTATAGACTGTTATTATGTTACAGACTGTAATTATGTGATAGACTGTAATTATGTTATATACTGTAGTTATGTTATAGACTGTATTATGTTATAGACTGTAATTATGTTATAGACTGTAATTAAGTTATAGACTGTAAATTATGTTATAGACTGTAATTGTGTTATAGACTGTAAATTATGTTATAGACAGTTATTATGTTATATATACACTGTTATTATGTTATAGACAGTAATTATGTTATAGACTGTAATTATGTTATAAACTGTAATTGTGTTATAGACTGTAAATTATGTTATAGACTGTAATTGTGTTATAGACTGTAATTTATGTTATTGACTAATTATTGTAATTATTTTATAGACATGAATTATGTTATAGACTGTAATTACGTCATATTGCCAGGCGCGTAGCTGGGTCAAAATGTAGTGTACGCACAATTCTAGGGGGGTCAGGGGCATGCCCCCCCCCCCCCCTCCGAATTTTTTTTTTTATCCTAGAAGCTCTCAGATGATTTTTGGCGTATATCTAGACGACTAATTAAATGTGTAGTATGGTATAAATATCACCTACTTTTACATAAACGAAACTGGGAAAACACATTTTAAACTAACGAACTTAAGATTTTATAGTAATAAAAACTGTCATACCTAGATCTAGGTTAGAAACTTGGAACAATATAAAGAAAGCATTTCATTTTCGGGGTCATCTCTATGGAATGTTATGCCTGATTCAATTAGAGAAGCGGACACTGTAGATAAATTCGCATTTATGTTTATTCAATGGTTTTTTAAAAAAACGGACCTAGTGATGCGTTTTTGCTCAGAAAAATCCTGATAGTCCGATGGCAGGATTCGAACAGGGGACCCTTCGATCCCAAGCCAAACGTCCTACCACTGGACCACCACTCCCATTACCACTGTACAAGACTAGATTATGCATTTCCTTTTTCTTGGAGCTTACATATATAGAGCTCCTGATTACAAAACGAGTAAGACATGTTCTTATTTGCAGTAAATAACTGAAATGATTTCTTCTCCAAAAATTAGTTTTTTCTGTATATTTCTACACAAAGTTAGAGTACTGTGCTGTGACTTCCAATTATAAAAGGCAGTAATAGCATGAGCATTGTTTATCCTTATTACAAACAAATTCAAAGGTCAACGTTTCACAAGCGTCCTTTAGCAAATCATTTAAAATAGAAAGTTACTCATTTTATATATGTCTTATTGCAAATAATTAAATGTGACGCATAGTGTCTCATGTCCAAATCTAGGGGACGTATGTAGGTTTTTAACTCGCATACACAGTGTTGGAAGTCGTCTAGCATTGTT